>SKCR01040307.1:0-117442 GCA_019454045.1 Zanthoxylum bungeanum | reverse complement strand
ACCAAATTGGAAAATATTTCATGTTGAGATAGAAGAATCAGTTTTCAACGCAAAATGTCACTAATTTCTTTCTTCCTTATCATATATTTCTGGGCCAATTCAGTGATAGCAGAAAGGAGAATACTATCTTTAGCTTCTAAGTTTTTGTTTGCATGTTGCTCCCTATGATCCCTCTTGGATTGGTCGGGACCATGTTTCAGGTGTGGTTTTCAAGCTTTTGAATCTTATAATCCTCTCTTTAAAACCACTAGAGTAATGTATCCAAGTTAACTTCAGGACAATCGAATTCTTAATTCCTGCTAGCTAGCTACCATTTCATACAAACATTCACGCGATTATGCACAGTATACTAATTTCTGGTTTGCCTGTGACATCCTTGTAGGTTGTAAAGACTGTTTATGCATCTCCAAGCCGTGTAAATTTTCATTTGGACTCAAAGAAGGCGAGTTTAGTTATTATCAATCTGTTATATCTATCTTCAATTTCTGACAGTGTTTCTAACATGAATCTAGGAAGTAGAGACAAAACCTGCCTATCCAGATATCTGTTTTGCGGTAGATGATTTTGACTCCACTTTTGAAGCAGTGGTAAGCAGGATCCTGGAGTGATGATTGCATTTTTTTTGGTATATGGGATAATTGAACCAAATTATGCCTCTTTTAAGTTCCGTATACATTGATTCATTTTACGGCATCAATTATGCATGCTTGCTTATGGAATCTTAACAAGTATTTATTTATCTAATATGTGTTAACTAGTATGTTGCTTTTGGTAATTTAATAGTGTCACCCAAGGTACTGGGCTTATAGCAAGATGTATTACCGCCACCGGTTACTTTCCATGTTATGGTGAGAAATGGTCTAAATTTGTAGTCAGTAAGTTCTACTAGAAACTGCAGTCTCAGTGTGATTTTGCATTCTGTGATGATATATACAGGACACAGGAAATAGAAATAGGTATAAATTTGCAACACGTAGAAAGTCTATGAAATATATAAATCATGCCTTGGACTTGATTATGTTTTTTCTTTATTATTTATTTTTTACTTTATAAAATTTTGTTAGAGAGTTTTGAGGCATTCATGTGTCAAATTAACTCATAATCTTATGCATTTGGCTTTTTTTTTGGTTATATTTGCGTGTATGTACATAACTCAAGGAACAGAGTGGACTGTTATTATCAACGTGTTTGTATTTGTTACCGTTTGCTGAAATCCCCAATCTGTGCAGGTCTTGTCTGACACAGACCACTGCTATTGCGTGCTTCTGAATGCACATGATGGGGCAGCATTTCCTAGTGAAAAAGAGTCACACAATAGCAGTCCTAGTAATAGTTCACCTTCAGAAACTGGTATGGACTCTGGAAAGAGGAGAAATGCCAAGGTTTGCTGAGCGTTTTATTTAAGTATTTTAATTTTGCATTAGTTTTAGACGTGCCTGATTTCAGATAATGTGCAAATGACACCTTTCTAAGTTGTCTCAAATATCTTACTAGTCGGGATCATCCGATCATGACTTGCTTAAATTGAAGCTTGAGATTGTTTTTATCTATAGATTCCTTAAAATGCTATTTGGCTCCACAGAGAAAGTTTACTCGCTGGTAGTTGTGATTGCAGATTACTCTTTTCTCAGGATTTGTCAGCTATCCAATGGTTCGAGAAGCATATGATGGTAGGCCTCCATATAAATCACTCAAAATGACTTGATATAAATTATTCGTTAAAGAATGAAATCTTCTAATCAACAGTTAGTTCTAAGCATGTTGACCTTTTTTTTTTTTTTTTGTGCGTTAACTTTAAAGCTGGGTAGAATATTTTCTTCATTACCCCTACATGCTAGATATGCAGAAAAAATTGATTTTTGGAAATCTGAATAAGAACATCGCTTATTTGAAATTGACTTGTGAACAATATAAGATTATCTTACTGCTCATTACTTTTGTTAAACTATTTTAGCTGTTAGTTCAAGTAGCTGTAAATGTCTAAAATTTGTATTAAATCTTGGCAAAATTGAAACTCTTTTATATATTTATAAATGCGATGCTGAGTTACAAAAAAATTCGTATGGACTTTTCTGTTTTCATGTTCGCAAAATACCACGTTGATTAAATTTTTTCATGCTTTCAAAAGTATAAATAAAATGCGGATGGTTTCAGAAGCCTTCTATCAAGTCATGGTTTTACTGCATTGTTTTATATCCTTTTTTTGTTTCCTCTAATTGTATGTTTTTTTTTTATTTTGCATCAATCCAGTTTATTGAAAGAAATATTAGTTTGCCATGCATTTATGGCTGCACAGTTATGCTGTTTCATAGAGCAGTGATAGGGAGACTAAATGAGGACTAAATTGAGACTAAAACTAATAATAAAGTGCAAGTACTATGTTGCTAAAAATCATTTTTAACACATAGTATCCGTATTTTGTGATTAGTTTTAATCCTCATTTTGGTCTCCATATCATTTTTGTTTTCATAGAGATATTTTGAACATGATGCCAGGAGTTATGGTGACTCATGAAATTCTCATCTCCTCTCTCTTTCTCTCTTCTTAATTAGCTGGAAAATCTCGATTTGGGAGCCTTCTTTCACTTGGTCATTCTGTTGGCAAAACAGACAGACTATATATGAAAGGTCCTGGAGGACGTGGAGAAGTTGATGTAGCTGTTTCTGGTGTAGCAGGTAAGTGAAAGAATTCATTTCTTCCAATTTTATCAGTGCTTTGCTTATTTATTTTTTTAATTACTTTTTGATAAAAATATACCAAGAAGATAGTACTATTGGCTTTTATAAATATTTTTTAAGATAAATAAATTAATGTTTGTAAGTTGTTTAACATTTGTTATTCAAGGTTTAATAGTAAAGATATATTTTGTCCAATCAAAAAATATTTCATTCCTTTCCTTTCCGTTTGAAACATGGAATCCTCTTCCCTCTCTCATTCCATTCCTTTCTCATTTCCTTCCTCTTTCCATTCCATCCTTCAAACCAAACATTACCTTAGCACATATCTGTTCTTTACAGGTGATAAAGGTGGATTGCCAGATAATAGTAAAAATTTATGGCTTGTTTGTTGTCCAATGCAAAGTCTTGTGAGTTTCTCAACAGACATAGTTTGAAGTGAGATGTGAATGTTTTGCTCTCCTAAGCACTTCTACTTCTTCATCCCTTCCTTTTTTCTTGTACGATGGGCTGATTCCCAGTCCCAAAAAGGAAGAAAAGAGAGAGACTGCTGGTTGGTTTTGTGAAATAAAAGTCATATTTAATGTAAGTGATTATATAAAGTGAATTTGTGTAAAGATGGTGCTAAATGCTGATTACAATGTGAATACATCAGATCAAAGCCAGCAGGATTTGGGCCCCTTTTCGCCAGTTGTATGGAAAAGAGGATTTGGGATTGGCTCAATAATGCGTAAAGCAGCATCTGTTGCGTCAGTCGCAGCAAAGCATGCATATGCAGCTGCTGCTGCTGCCACCACTTCTGATGACAAGATGTTGCCCCTCAAATGCTGCTTAATGTCTATATCATTGCCTTGGGAAGACATTGCTTATGATCTTCTGTTTAAGGTAAGATCACAATATTATCTGTATTATTTATCACAAACACATTATACCATGCTGCATCAAATTCTACATAAAAGCCTATCAAGTTTGTTAATCAGCTTCTCTTGCTATTATGTTTAGTTTATTAAGCTTGGAAAAAAAATATCACTTGTGTAAAATATGGTTCAATGAGTGAAAAAGAAAACATAACCATCTGATGATGTCCGATATTGTGTAATGTAATGATTGAAAGACCCTAAATTATACTAGAAAATAATGTATGATAACATTTAGTTAAAGTGGTAGTGAATAGAGAAGATAGTATCTTGCACTGCAGACTGCAGTGTAAGGTAATAGTATAAAACCTTCCACTGCAACATACTGTTAAGACTAAAAGAGAGTATTTTCTGTTGTTGCTATTAGATCTAACTGCTTAGCTGAAGTTGCACACTAGGTACACATGTTACTTGATAAGAGTGCTAGTTACACGTAACTAAGTTGCTTTAGCAGCTGGCTTTGCCTTTTACATTTTTTACAACAATGGAAATTGTTGGTTGTGTCAAAATTCTGCTTTGATGTTATAAATATAAGTTTCCTTGTTCCTTTCGTATTAGATTATGTAAGGTAATGTTTTAGTTGACTTTTCATGCATGCGTGGGAGAATGGTAATCATTTTTATCTTGGTTGTCAAATTCAGGGAAGTCCTCCTGTGAACTTGTGACCTAGCCTGCGTTATCTAGCACTGGAAATTACAAAACATGGAAGAACTGTGTGATGAGACTAAAAGTTGCTACCTGCCATAAAGGAGACTAGTCTGTATTCTAAAATTACACCTGTAAATTGTCCTTAGCCCAATTTGTTTGGCATCTTGTAGTGGAAGCAAGAAGCCAAGGGTACGATTCCCCCTTGCACCAATCTTGGAGGGGGGATAATTTAATTTGAGGTGAGACACAGTGGGGTGCATGTCAACTTAAAAATTAAAAAACAAAAAACAAAAAAACTGTAAATTCTCTCCCTCTTGTTGGGTCGAGTGCCTTTGGGATGTATGTTGCATATCATTTTAATAATGTATCTAGAAACTATAGCAGCATCAACCCATAATCCTTTGTTGCCAAAATGTGTTATTTTTCCTAGTATATTTTACCACTTTACATTACTTCTACTATTTACTAGCACTTGATATCTCAGATTATTTGCCGAGCAATTGCATCTATGTTTCTTGAGTAATTTTTTGATACAACGGAGGTAGGAGTGATACCATTAACTAATAAGCATATAATGCGGGTGGTTGTATTAAACATAATTATCATTTATTTGGTAGGTTTTTAATATTTTACCAAACATGACAAGATATTATTGGGTTGTTATATGAGTGATGTGGTACTATCGTTGCATTTCATGTTTCTAGGGGGTTGCTAAGGGGTTTCAACATTTGCTCTCTGTGTATATTTTCACCAAAATCATTAATTCTTTGATTCATATATATATATATATATATATATATATATAGCTTTTGAGGTTCTTTTAGGTGGAGATCAGCTCATATTTTTGGTGCTTGTTTGGCAGTGTTTCAGAATTGGATGTCACTTTGATCATAGTTCATTCAATATTGCGAAATTCCATACTGTTTGTCACAAAAACTTTGAAATCATTCTCTATTTCACTTAAAATTTCAAATATGTTCATTTTTCCATTTTTATTAGAATGAAAATGGATAATTTTTCAAAATTAAATGAATAATTTATACAATATTCCATTTTATCAGATGGAAAAGTGAACAAATTTCAAATGACAGGTAGAAAAGAGAACGAATTAAAAGCTTTCGTGATACATAGTACTTATGTTATTTATCAGGAAGAAAAATAATAATTTCCATTCAATATTTATGATGCAATGGAACAATTTCTTTTAGGATAATTATCATCCAACCAGCTATGTTTTGGCTCAAGTTCATCTACTGCAAATTTCAATGTCTCGCAATATGCTTAATTAGAAGTATTCAAAGGATAACAAAAATGAAAAACAAGGTTAAAGAAAATGTTCAAAATTTCCATTACAATTATATAGCTTATTTAGTAATATTAATCACAATTTATAAAAACTCACCCGAAAATAAATTGAAATCATACGAAGAAAGCGAGTGAAATCGAGCATAAAAGACGCAGTGCTCCCGAGTCGAGTTTGTGATGATTTCCTTCCGCATGCAATTTTTTGAAACAATTTCATTCATTCTTGTAAACACAAATTATAATTACTTACTGTTTTGGCTTAAAATAGATAACATAACAATTAGTCAAATTAAGGTACCACACGCCAAAGACCTACCAATAAGTCGACCTAATATATTCAGAACAAATTCGTTCATTCTTGCTCAAAGATTTTATTTTATTTTATTTTATTTTTTAATGAAGAAGTTTCATTTCTTAACAAAAAAAAAAAAAGTGATTTTAAAATTTCTTCAAAGCTTTGATTTCTTATAGCTAATTTATGAGCTTCCATATTAGAGTTTCTTGGATCAAAAGCAAATTTGAAAGAGTCCAAATCTTTTGCTATCAAATGGATTTATGATATCACCCATGTAATCTCAATTTCGGTAGCATCTTTGGTATAGGCATGTGTATTTCGTAACTTGAATCCCGAACCTTATCGCTTCTGCTTCTATAAATTCCACATCTCCAGAAAATTTTATCGTTTTGATCGCTGCTGCCATGATTTCTCCTCTCTCATTTCGGATTACAGCTCTTAGTCCAGCTGTCTTGGTTTCCTTGCTTGTGGCAGCATCTACATTGAGCTTGAACCAATTTGCCTGGAGGAGAGGACCAAACATTGTTTCAGGAACTGCTCCATCTCAGATTTTTAATGAACTCTTTAGTGTGATTTTATCATTGTTTCTGCCCTTGCAATAACACAATCCTCAAAAATATATTTGTTTCTTGCATTCCAAAGGGACCACAGGATCATAGTCAAGCCTTCAAATTCTAACTTCATTGTTGAGGATCTAACTTGGTATAAGAAGTTCCAGAAATCACTTTGCTGCCCTTGCTTGTAGCAATCTCTGAAGTCTGTTAATTTCCTTGCTTTGACACTTTGCAACTCACCATAGCATGTAATGCATTCTCCACTTCTTTATTGCACCTCTGACAGATGGAGGATTCTATGACAATTCTTTTTGTGTAGTTCTGTTGCCATGGGGAGCACATTAGTAAGAGCCCTTCATAAAAAATATCTTTATTTTTGTTGGGATTGATAAACCACAAACCATGTTCCACCATTCACTTGTATCCTAAGATCTTCCTGCTACCTCTTTATGTTTTCTTTACAGCACTACCTTATACCCTTTTTTCTTTTCCAGAAAATTGATCCCTGTTGTGATGAGTGGTTAATATGCATATATTTATCACCCTTTTATCTTAAGGTTTTGTGGGTGATATTGAAATTTATAAGCGAATTGATATGTTTTGGCTGCATTTTTGCAGGTCAAACTAATATCACGACTCAAAGTAATTAACTAATGATAAAAACGGCAAGATACGGAATAAATCGGGATATATTTCAGGGTCAAAACACGCGTCCCGACACTCGTCGCGCCAAAATACGCACCTTCACAAATTTTGCACAGAACGTCAATTGCTTTTGTCAATGTTGCACGTCGCAACTCCAAGGAATGAGAGTCGCGACACACGTAATAAAGAGTAGCAAGTTGCAACGCGCAAACGTGTGTCGCAACACCAAATTCCAGCCCCAGTTTCGCCCTGAATCCGATTTTTATCAAGGAAACACCCCCATGAACCTCCTATATAAGCACAAGTTCGTCCCAGAACCTAAAATCAAGCTTTATAACATATTTTGGAGCCTCGAGGGCATAGAAGAACGCCTAGAACAAGGCAAGAACGAGTGCATCAATGAGAGTTGGAGTTTGAAGACGAATACTACAAACAATAGTTTCTTTCTTCCATTTTCTCTCTAGTTTTATCTTTTATGAGTTTTTGGCTTGTTGTAATGATTAACTTGTATCTATTAAATATTATGAGTAACTAATTCATTAAATTTAGGGTTGTAATGGATCCAAACATGTTTAATTAATTATTTACATATTTTTATTCCTTTGAGTTTATTATTTATTAGTTATTATTTCATGTACTTTGATGCATATTTTATTTTTTTTGGCCAATAATAAAATAGTCTTGGTAAATCCTTAGGAACTCGACGGAGGGAATTTGGGTTAGTCGTGGGAATAATAGCGTGTGATCTTAATACCTAAAGGACATACGTAGCTAAGATTAGAACCTAACTTTAATGAATTCTGTTTAATTTAATTAACATAGACATATAATTAATTGATTTATTCTGAATATATTCACCCGAACATAGAAAGAGACTTGAAAATAATTTAGTGTTCTGGGTCAATAATTAGTATCAACAACTTAATTAAATGGAAAGTGTCTGAACACATTGTGTACGTGCTTAGGTGAAGTTACAGCCCTAGGTTCTTCTATCTATAAGGTTTTCCAACGTTTGTTATTTGTTTAATTTTAGTTAAATTTGATTAAATCAAATTCACTTCCCAATAGTTTAGTTTAAGTTAAGTAGGTTAGTCTTAGTATTAATAAGGTAAATATTAAGTCCTTGTGGGTTCGACATCGAACTAATAGTCACCGTATTACTTGAGCGATACGTGCATTTGCATGCTAAATTTATAAATGGCGATCAGTATGGACTCTAATAATGGTATTTAAATTACTTCATGTCATTTGATTATGATTAGGGGTGTGCATCGGTCGGTTCGGTCGGTTAATCCTTGATTTTTTAACCGTAATCGAAATTTTCGGTTAAATAAAAGTGTGACTGATTTAACCAATTTATGACACATAACCATTAACCAATTAACCATTATATTTCGGTCGGTTATGGTTAATTCGGTTATTAACCAATCCAATAAATTAAAATTTAATATTTTTTATAATTTTTAATTAGTAAAATTATATATGATGTCGGTCGGTTCTACCGGTTTTTTCGAAACGTTTCTACCAGTCGAACCACTGACGTATTAAATTTTTTGGATCACTAATTCGATAACATATCTGATTCTAAAAATACCGATTCTAACTAACATTTGAATAAATATATCTATATTTAATTACATGCGAGAGAAAAAAATTTTAAACCCTCGATGATTATCACGGCCTCAGATTTCCTTCCAAACCTGCCATGTTAGAAATTTTAAGGGTCACGAATCCACGACGATGCAAAATCTACACATTTGAAATTTTATGTATTTTTACCTTTAAATTCTTGAGAGAAATTAAAAAGAGTCAAAACCAAACTGTTAATGCAGCTTGTCATTTGAATTTTATCAATTTTATTTTCGGGTAGTATTATCAAATCAATATAACTACAACCAATTGAAAGTTTACATGCATACTGTCTTAACTCAAAAAAATTAAAGGATTCGCACGCGCTAATATATATATATATATAGTTTAATTTCGGTTAATCGGTCGGTTCGGTTATACAAATCTCATAACCATAACCGAACCGAATAACCGAAATGTTAAAAATTTTAACCGCAATAACCGATTTAACCAAATTAACCAAACCGTAATTAAAAAAATGGGTCGGAACGGTTCGGTTAATCGGTTAAAACCGATTAATGCACACCCCTAATTATGATTTGAATTTTGATTTACTTGAGCTTTTAAGTTGATTTGGATATGTGTAAAGATTTTGGTGAGCTTGGAATATGTTTGAAGATATTTTGATAAGTTGGTTGTTTTTATGATTATGTGAGTTGATTTATAATTTTTTTAAAATATTTGAAATTGACGGGATAAGGAATTGATGGACATGGATGGTTATTGGATTATACCCGCCCCAGATGGCACATTCTTAGGAGAACGAATGACTAATTAGGTGTCTTGAGGAACAACGAGACGTAACGCCCCAAGACACCAAGAATTCCTTGAGGGTGACTAAGGGACAGTGAGACTTAAAGCCCCTAGTCACCAGAGACTCGGTTGAGTGATTTCCGTATTCCTCCAATTGAGTTGGGTCCTGAACGAGAGACTTGATTTTATGAGCAGTGTTGTATATTAGTTTTACTGTTTAACTTTTCAGATGAGATTTCAAGTACTAATTTCCTAGACAAGTTCTTTGGTTGCCACATGATCTTCTTATTGAGATTTTTAAAAATTGATTTCCTTTAAGAGTCTTGATAATACATCCAAGATTTGATTTTGAGCTATTAGTTTCTAACTTCAGAGATCTTATTTGAATGACTTTTATTATATTATTCTTAAACCTTTGTGTTATTATTTTTGGTTCCATTCACTGGGTTCTTAGAACTCACATTTTCCCATTCCTCGGTTTTACAGGTAGATACATCTAGTGAGCCGTAGCTAATCAAGAGTCTTGGATCGAGGAAATGAGGCATAGTACAAATACCAGAGAGTGGGTCCATCGTTTAAATTTTTTCGGTTGCATTCAAATAAAATGCATGTATGTCGGTATGAATCAAGTTCAGTTATACACATCTAAGAATATAAGTGAATAAATACTTTATCAATATTAATAAAATTATTCTGCTATTATTAGTTGGATTATGAAGTGGTCAAGTATATACGGTTATATTTACATAATATAAGGAATTTTAGAGTAAGATAAGCATTAGGGTGACGGTGGGGATCCATCACTTGTTTGGTGTTTGAAACGTAGCACTCTAGCATTGGTGGATCTCTTTTGAGATAAGGTGATTATCATTTACCTTACACATGGTGGCCTAGCGCTGCAACCCATTTTATCTGGGCTGATTCCTTTTTTTTGGGGACAATCTCTCAGGGTACTTTCTAAGGGCCATCTATTGTAGACTTGGTCAAGGTTCGGTTTGGTTCTAGAACCGAACTGAACCACTCGGTTCTATGATTCTAGGAAGCTGGAACCGTAATCGAACCAGTTTTGAACCGGTTCGGTTACGGTTTCAGTTTTTTGGAACCGTAGAACCAAACCGGAACCAAATCGAAATTGATTCAGTTCCGGTTTAGTCCTTTATTCTTTTGGGAAAAAAAGGAAAAAAGTTGATTTGGTTCTGATTCCGAACCGAACTGAAGCGGAACCGGACCGAACCTTAAGGTTACGGTTCCAAATTATGTGGAACCATAATCGAACCGAAATATATTTCGGTTCGGTTCCGATTTTGGAACGTGAATCGGAACCAGATGGAACCGTAATCTTACGGTTCCATCCGGTTCCGAACCGGATCTGTGGCTTGGTCTAATCTATCGGAGTGTTGTAGGGCGACTTGGGTTCATGACACGAGACAGCCCTCATAATCCACCCATGTTATTTCTCAAATTTACCTTTGAATTTTCTATTTTCTCATCTTCTTAAATGGCATTTTGATCAAATCCCTCTTTAAAATACATGTCAAACTCTGAATTAGCACAAGCAAATTTCTCCATGAAAAATGATAGAGAGACTAAGAAGAAACTAAATCACTCACAAAGTATAGATATTTTATAATTAAAAATAATTTTAATCCCAATTTTAATCCCTCTTTAATCTCCTTTTAATTTTTATATCACTCCTCTTTTACAATCAACAAGCATAACTAAGTCTAAGAGAAACATGATAAACTTTTGAATATACCTACAATGAAAAAGCCGACTCATAATCAAAACCTTCTGATGATGAGAACATCCTTTTGTAACAAGTCTAACTTTGAAGCTTTCCTCATTTTCCATCTACCAATCTAAGACTTTGTTGTTGTAGATAGAATCACCCATCTTAGACTTATTAATTACTCCATGAAAGCCATTGAAATTGCATAAATTAAACGAAATTACTTATGAACTATGTCTCGATATTCAAATGCATCAATTTTTCTTTAATTTTGAATAGAGTATCCGGGAACCAAACCAAAACCAATATGATATGGTACCCTGCTTGCTATACATGGTAGGTTATGATTCCAAAATTTAATAATCAATTTTCCGGACACCTATACCAGATTCTGTGTTTCAGGAAAAAATAAAAAAATCTCTCCGCACTTTCTTTCCACTTTGCTACAAAAGATTTTAGAGTAGAAACTTCTTGCTCCAGTTCCAGAACATGGTAACTTTGGAAACAGAGATACCAAAATCAATTTACAAATATCATGAAATGAAATGCATCAAAAGAATTGGAAATTTATTTATTGACAAAAACAGAAATTTATCAAAGCTCATAATGATTGATCCTCAAGAATCACAGAGCAGCTAATGCCTATTCAAGAAACAAAAAGCAACAAATCAGAACACAAGACCTAAAATTGTTTCTTGACTGCAAAAAGCCCCTACAAGATTAGACTGAGCATTTTCTCTTCATTTTGGCACTTCTGCGAATCAAATCATTAATTGGTTGATCTAATCCCTCTCCATCACATTTCCATCTATTTTCTCAAATTCAAAAACCCCATCTTCACTTTCTTCTCCAGTACTAGTAACGAATCCAAGTGCAGCTCCATCAATTCCTGTTCCAGTATGGCTGCTCTCACCATAAAGATCATACTTCACATCAGTATCTTCACTGATCAAGCCCTTGCCCTTCTCATCATGATCACCTTTATTATTATTAGTGAAAAAAACTCTAAATACAAGTTCAATCCTACATTTTGTTTTGTAAACCTCAATTATCAAATCTTTCAACTTCTTGATTTCTTTGTCATCATTTTCTTTCTTGTAACCGCCATGTTTATATTCAATCATGATCTCATTCATCCTCTTCTTCGCAGTTTCAAGATTAATCTTCAACAAAGAAATCTCTGCCACTGAAGCCCTTGCCGCGGCCTCATCCTTCAAGAACTCTCTAAGCACCATGAGATGAGTAATTTTTTCAACCAATTTTCCAAGTAAAAGATTCAACCCAGATGCTCTGTTGTGGATTCCAAGATCAATCTGTTTTGTCCATGGGCTCTCATCTTTTGAAGACACTGTTGATGATTCCATGGCTTGAACAAGACCAAGAATGGATCAAAAGACTCGAGAGAGAAGAGAAAGTTGGCGCCAAATATGAACTCTCACTAAGTGAGTTTTAGAGAATGGGGACTACTAAGAGGCTAGGCAGTTATTTCTGTTATATTAAGTAGAGTCAGTCCGAATCCCACCTGCAGGTAACAGTTCATTGAATAACAGTATGCTGTAGCTAAAATCATTTCTCTAATAGCTAGGCGTTTTAATTTTTAGTAAGAGTAAATTTGTTAATTTCCATAAAATAATTAAATCACGAGTAAATTTGTTAATTTCCATAAAATAATTAAAATGATGGACACCTAATCTATTTAAAGTGAGCGTTCGAGTATTTTTCATGTGAATTGTATAAATCGAGTTTCCTTTAAATATTTTAAAGTAGATTCGATTTCGTGATTATGTAGCTAATTTAAGAAATTTCAGTATTTTTTTAATTGTAAATATTAATAGATTGTAATGTGATTTAAAAATAATAATAATAATAATAATAATTAAATTACCTCAAATACACAAACTTTGTGGTTGACTTAACGGGATATTGTTGATTACGTGATTAAAATTCTTTTGCGTTTTTTAAAACTTTTTGTTCCAATTGTATTTTTTTGCTAGTTGACATTTTTATTTTCTTGCCTTTTGAGCCTAAAATTTCTTTAGCCTGCAGATTTTTCTTAGTATATGTGGCCAACGAACTAATTTTACGTGCATTCCCTCTTCAGGATGAAAGACATGAATAAATGTATTCAATTAAGATTTTAATTAATTTTGTCATATTTTTTTATAGTCTATGAATTTTGATAAATCCATGTGTTGATGGAGATTTATGTACCTAAGGTATTTGAACAGCTCGGCAAGGTAGAGAGGGAATTCTCCTCATCCGGAGGACCCATGTTCAGAGTTTGTGTGTTGATCTTCAATCCGGCATGAAGTTTCGGTTTAGTCTCTCGGGTATGACCGACCAGAGGATATAGCACGACACAGACTTTAGAGATCGGCAACATCAGAGCCAGGGCAGACCACAGAAGACCGGCAGCTCGGCTTGGCTTTGTCTTACTTCCAGGAAACGGTTGATGAGCTCGGACATTTCGGGTCAGGACGGAAACAGCTTGGGAAGCTCGGCAGATCACTTGACCGACCTCTTGAAGGCCGACATGAGACCAGAGTAGTTGGATTATCCCTCTGACACGTGTCACGGCTTTAGAGCTCTTTGCAGGCTGGCTTCATTATTGTTGTGTGTGGCAGGGGAGAAAACAGAGTGATGTGACAGGCCGTCAGACGACAGGCTTGCTTTCGGCGACGACAGTCTTGGGGCAAAGAGCCCGTCAATCAGTCGAAGACCGCGCGGGAAACGTCACAAAAGTGGAGGAACAGTGTTGTAATTCCTGAGTATATAAAGGAAAGTTAGATTCATTTGTAAAGGATATAAAACGGGTAACCGAAAGAAAATGAGCCCTACTTATAAAGCACCGTAAGCAAAACAACTCGGTTTTCATTAGGCCATCTATGAAAACAGGTCGGCCGAGTTGGTTTTGATAATAAAAGTAACATCCCATTTTGTGCCCGTGGACGTAGGTTGGACTCGTTCCGCCGAACCACGTTAAAACTATATTGTCGATCTTTGTATTTTCTCCACTTTTTACCATATTTGCCTTTGGTCTCCCGTAACCAAACAAATTCAAGGTTGATGGAGGATTGTCTCGGGAGGGTTATCTCGAAACTACCCTTGGGACGAAAATCATCCGTCAACAGTTGGCGCCATCTGTGAGGAATGTTAACAAAAAGCAATTTGTGTAGTAAGACGATGGTAGAAGGTGGAAATCGTGGGTTATTGGAGAGTTCAGCAACAGAATTGATGAAAGGGGAAATGAATGGGAAGAAGCTGGTCCGAACGGGAAGATAAAAAAGGGGTTCGCATGAGGGAGGAAGGTTGATAGTAGAAGCTTTCCTTTTTTGAGTTGTAGAATGGAATGTAAGAGGGGTAGCCAACGATCACCCATTAGAACTGAGTTGCAGAATGAAATGTAACGTTGTGGATGGGTGACGTTCGTTGGCCGTGGCTGAACAAGTCCCTCCAGGAGCAGATACCATACTTTATCGGCCGGTCAGAGTCCTCAGTTTCACAGGTTGCTAGTGCTGAAGGATCGGCCAGGGAACTAGTCAGCCAAGGGCAGGGGATGATGTCCCTCAAGCCCCCCCTCGATTGGTGTGGTGGTATTCCCGAATGAGAGGAAAGGAGAAAAAGCGCACTGGGAGAAACACAAGGGGTCGGAACAGAAGACCTCGGCTAGGCTTCCAGATTTTGCTCGGGATATGCAAGGTCCCGAGAAAATGCATTGTTCAGAAATGCTTATGGAGATCTCGGCACGAGGGGACACTGTCTACATGGTTTGGAAGCAAGTTCAGGCGGATCTGAAGAAGCCCTGACTGGAAAATGCATTGGACAAGAGGCATAAGAAAGTATTGTAAAAGCTTCTATTAAAATGACCCGTAAGAGTTGTAAGAAAGGCAGCAGGTCCCTTGAATATGAATAAAACTCTCCTTTTTTTTAAGAAACTTATCTATCTTACTTGTTTATTAATCAAATGCGAAAGTTATTTTCAATATTCTTGGGATGTGCTCTATGCGAAGGGGTGATCGGTGGTCGGGAAGGGCACCAATCCCGTGGCACGCCAATCCCGGGTGTCATTATCAAACCACCGGGTGAAAGTGTTCTGACCTGGCTCCTTTCACCTTTGAGGATCCAGAACGCATCAAGGGATGGAGCATATGCGGGAAACGCGTGAAACCCTCGTGGCACGTCAATCCGGGGTGTCATTATCAAACCCCCGAGGCCGGAGCGTTACTACCCCATGGCTCGCATTTTTTAGGAGCACATCGGGTAAACCGGACCCATGGAGGTTTCTTCCCCTGCGAGTCTGCTGGTGAATCCCGCTGAGAACCATCAGACCACATGACTTGGGTATGGCCGAATGGCCCCCTTCATTGCAGGAGTCTCGGGTAAACCGGACCCAATGAGGTTTATTCCCCTGCGAGTCGGCTGGTGAATCCCGCTGAGAACCATCAGACCACCTGGCTTGGGTATGGCCGAATGGCCCCCTTGATTGCAGGAGTCTCAGGTAAACCGGACCCAGTGGGGTTTATTCCCATGCGAGTCGGCTAGTGAGTCCCGTTGAGAACCGCCAGACTACCTGGCTTGGGTATGGTCGAATGGCCCATTTGATTACAGGAGTCTCGGGTAAACCAGACCCATGGAGGTTTCTTTCCTGCGAGTCGGATGGTGAGTCCCTTTGAGAACCACTCAGGGAGGGCACACACGGGGTGTCTTCCTCCCCCGTGGGGATTTGCCTGACCGCCCCGGATTGGCGTATCCGTAGCCTAGTTAGCTGGGACACTTAATTGTAAGGTTCAGAATTGTGTTTTGGGAGTCATCGGCAGGACGCTGCCTCGGAGCACCCGAGTTGTTGTTTTTTCTTGAATTTATGTGGAGTATGTGCTAAGTCACCTCCGTTTTTGTTAAATTTACATTGTTCTATTTTTTGTTTTTCGCCGATGCCCGGCAATGGGACGCCCGCTCCAGGATCCACAGAGCCTCAGAGGTTGAAAATCTTTCCTCGTGTAAGTCTTAAATGTTCCACCAGCTCGGGGCTGGATTTGTTCCGCCGAGTTTGTATTGTTCCACCAGCTCGGGGCTGGATTCGTGCCGCCGAGTCTGTATTATTCCACCAGCTCGGGGCTGGATTCGTTCCGTCGAGTCTTTATTGTTCCACCAGCTCGGGGCTGGATTCGTTCCGCCGAGTCTGCATTGTTCCACCAGCTCAGGGCTGGATTCGTTCCGCCGAGTCTGTATTGTTCTACCAGCTCGGAGCTGGATTCATTTCGTAGAAACTATATTGTTATACCAGCTCGGGGCTGGATTCCTTCTGCCGAGTCTGTATTGTTCCACCCACTCGGGGGCTGGATTCCTTCCGCCGAGTCTATATTGTTCCACCAGCTCGAGACTGGATTTGTTCTGCCGAGTCTGTAGTGTTCTACCCACTCGGGGCTGGATTCGTTCCGCCGATGCTTTATTCTTCAGCTCGGGGTCGGGCTTCGTCCCACCGAGTCCATCTCTTTGGTATGGGGACGTAACATTCCTCCAGAGCCTAGTCTCTTCCTCAGCTCGGGGTCGAGTTATGTCCCACCGAATGCATTTGATTTCGGCTCAGGGACAGACTATCAACTCGAGGCCGGACTCGAATTGGTCGGGTGCGAGGTCACATTGAGATTTGGAAGAGCATGTTAGTAAATTTGAAGCCAAAATAAGCCAAGTATGGAAGGTAGAGAATGAAACATTCGAGATGAGCAGTAAAAGAGAAATTGCAGAGTGTTTTTTACAAAAAGAGAGTATTGTTTGAATTTACATAGGGCCCCGTTCGGGTCACCCTCTACTGATCAACCCACGTGGGAGGCAAGAGGGGCTCCAGTTTCAGCCTCGGGCACTTCAGAGGTAGGGACGGGAACCTCAAGCTGGATCTCTTCAGAGACTGGAGACACGGGCACGACTGAAAGGGGCTCGGGATCCTGGACTTATTCCAAGGGGAGGGCAAGTAATTCCCGGACCTCATCCTCAGAAAGTTCCCCTTTGCAGAAGCGGATGGCCACGTGGATTGGTTCCATGTTAACTTCGGGCATCAGGATTGGAACAATATCGGTGCAGTAGCCGATCCCCTTAAGCTGGGCACTCTCCAGCTCGCCCTCCAGAGCAGCCTCTCTCTTTTCCAGATCAGCCTCTCTCTTTTTCAGCTCCTCTCGAGCCCGATCTCTCTCGTCAGTCATCTTCCTCAACTTAGACTCAGCGTTCGACAGCTCCCACCGCAAGCGTTTGTTTTCCGATTAGGCAGCCTCCATATCCTTCTTGGCAGTCTCCGCATTCTCCCTGACCAGCGCAGAAGCCTTGCGGATGGACTCATTCAATGCAACGGCCTCGGCTGCCGTTTGTTCAATAGTTTTGATTCTCTCATCCTTTTTGGCCAACTCGGCCTCTCGCTCAGTGATTTGGCTTTGGAGCCTCTGCACCTGGCCCCCCTTAGATAGAAGACTCATAAGCAGGTCCTTATTTCGAGCCATCAAATAATTATCCTATAAGAAAGAATGGAAGAAATCAGAAAGCAAGTAAAAATACAGTACGAGAGCAAAAAAGAAAATCTACCTCGACAAAACGTAGAGAGAAACGGGAAATCATTTCCTTCAGGGAGATTTCCTCGTATTGCGGGATCTTCTCCAGGGGCACTTCTTCAGCCAGCTGATTGATTACCGGCACCAGGTGAGAAGTGGTCTCTCTGATGAGTGGTAAATGTATCACTATTTCCCACTCATTTGACCTAATATTTTGAATAGATTCTTGAGTTTTGTGAATATTTTGATGTGTTTTGTGTTATTTTGTAGATAAATAAAGTTTCAGGACATTCTTAGAGTTGATTTGGGGCTAAAATAGTGAAAAAAGGACCAAATGGGCAAAATCATCATTTTACGCGTCGCGACGCGCAATCTTTGGCGTCGCGACACCTAACGTGCGTCGTTCCATGCTAACATGCGCCTGGGACACGCGTCAGAATCTGAGAAGTTTGACTTTGCTAACGTGTGCCGTGCCACGTGTCAACATCACAGCCCATCTGCTAACGTGTGCCGTGTCACATGTCATCATCATATGGTGCCGACAATCGCCATCGCCACATGTCGCCACGTTTCAGCCATGTCATGGCCATGTCAGTAGAAGACCGAGTCAACTTTTCCATGTCACTGCCACATCATCATCAGCCAATCATAGCGCGCCACGTGTCACAATCCTACGATATCGATAATCGCCATCGCCACGTGTCGCCACGTCATTGCCACATCAGCTCAATCATTCAGCTCCCAGCCGCCTCTGCCACATGTCACCTTATCACCTTATCCATTGCCACGTGTCGAGCTTTCCGCGTTCCACGTCGCCAATCACGCGCGTCACCACCACCAAGGCCTATAAATTCAGCTCATTCTTCTGATTTCAGATGTACCTTCCTCTCTGAATTCTCTGATGTAAATAAGGAGTTTGTATCTAGTTTTCCTTAAATTTCAGTTTTGTAATTAATTTTTAGTTACTTTCTGTAATAATAATTTACTTTCTTTACTTTTTCAATTTTTACTATTCAACATGAGGAGGTAACTTCCCCATGCTAAGGTGAAAGGTAAAACTTTTATTACTGCTATTTAGATTAATCTCCCTTAATTATAATATATTCACTATTTAAAATTTGACTTAACAAGGATACCGCTATATTGGTTGGTTGGTAATCAATTATAAACTGGTTTAGTCTGATTAAGCATGGATACCGCATGGTTGGTCGGTTGGTAATTTACCGCTTATATGGCTGGTTTATGGACAAATATTGATACCGCCTTTATGGCAGGTCGGACTTAATTTGAATTAATCAGGTTACCGCCTATATGGCTGGTTGGTAATGTTATCACAAGTTAATATATTATATTAAGGGAGATATCTAAATTAATAGTGGTAAAAGTAGATCATTTAACCCTAGCATTTTATTTTATTATAATTTTACTTTTCTGTATTTACTTTACCGCATTTACTTTTCAGCATTGTACTTTATGTCTTTTATTTTTAAGTTTTTACTAGCTTTAGATATGTGTCGTAGCTAAGTTAGTTATCTGGGGTTGTGATGAATTTTAATATCACCGGTTTATAAGGGGTTATTTTATAGTTTGGGTAAAAAAAAAGGTTTACTTATTAAGTCTTAAGCTTAATGCGTCTTGTTAACTGGCCATTAATAAGATTGATCTGGTAAATCTAAAATAAACTTGACAAATGAATTTTAGGTTTTAGCCTTAGACTTAATAGCTCACAATCTTCCTTGAGGATAGATAACTCTTTAATAGATTTCCTTACAAGATGGACATATACCTGTCGGGCGGGGGTATCCATAATTGAAACTTAATCTTAATAAATCCAGGTAATTTTGTTGACATAGACATATGGTTCAATTGGGTTATACTGGGTATTTTCATCTGACACTGCATTTTGCATGTAAGTCCCTATGATGAGTCTCATTTAAAGATACTACCTTTTAAGTCACGGAAGTCGAATGTCGGAAGAGGAAATTCAGAATAAGTATGATCGGATTCAATTTGCATGTTCACTACTTTCGTTTGTGATGTGTTCGTGAACACGTTCGAACGTCAGGCGGATTGCGGGCGTTCGTGCAGCGTTCGAATCGACGTTTGAACGGTGTTGGTACTTCTGGTTTTCCTGCTAGCCTCACACCCAAGCCCAATTAGCCCACCAAAGTCCATAAAACATACCCAAGTTAATAAAACACATATTTAACACATGGTGAAATTAAAACAAATCTAAAAAATCACGTACCAAATTAAAATAAACCAAATCAAATATAAAATATATCTCTACCTAAATAAAACAAATTTTGTCCCCAATCAAATATAGATTTTCCTTGTATGACTCTAATTGGTCCATTTCCTATTCAAGCAAGAGAAAACCATAGCCTTTGCCTATAAAAAGAACACAAAACCAACCTTTCACACCCTAACACATTCATACAAACCACATAAAAATTCTGCAAAGCATTGACACCCTAGCTCATTCACACAAGAAATCCCTCTGCATCACCGCATAAATACAGCCCATTTACCTCACTGAAACAGCCCCATACAGCCCACCCTAAACCACCGAAAATAGTAGCCCCATACAGCCTTTAACATCACCAAAACAGCAGCCCAAATACCCCAAAACAGTGGCCTAAAATACCTGAAACAGTGACCAAAGCACACCTCAAAACAGTGACCAGAAAATGTCACCGAAACAACAGCGAAATATAGTAAAAACAGCAGCAAAACAGGGGCAACGGCGACATAAAACAGTGAGACAACGAACGAGAGCAGTGAACCAGTGAACCGAAGGAGTTGCGGAGCGTTAACCCTTCCGACGATCGTGTACCGTACGTCCGAGAGGCGATTTAAAAGGTTAGACCTGATGTCACTTTTCTTATTTATCTTTATTCTTATTTTAATCATTTATTGAATTTTCTTCGCATGATAGTCGTTGATTGATGTGTGTTGTGGCCCTTGAATGAATGGAAAATGTGTCGTCTCTTGTGGTATATAGGATGGAAACCCAGACGTAAATTCCGTAGCCGAATCCGAATGGACGGTAGTGCGGTCTATACTTGGGATACAACTCCACATACCATTTGAGTAAACGGCACATATTTCGATATGTTTTATCTTGTTTGTTTATTATCCGCCATTTAATTTCCGTACGATTATTTGTTTGTATTGATGATGTGATGCGCATGGGCTTAGTATTTTGGTCTAAAGGTTCTCTATTTGAGGGAAGAAAAAGTCAAAAAGACTACCTTTACGACAATACTTTGTCGCGCATTTTATATCCCGTCTTTTACTTTATGTACGTCGTTTGTTTATGTAATTTTTTATATAGTGCGCATGAGCTTAGTATGTTGGTCTAAAGGTTTTCCATTTGAGGGAAGAAAAGGCCAAAAGGCTACCTTTTCGCCAATACTTTGCCGCGCCGGACAAAGTATGTTTGGTGGGATGTGAGATATGTTCAGCCGAGCATACGAAGTCCTATATTGTTGTTTTTACTTTCTATGCATTGTGATGTGATGCGCATGGGCTAACTATGGTGGATTAAAGGTCATCTATTCGAGGGAAAATATCTGAAGGCTACCTTACCACGATGTTTTGCCGCGCCTTTTGTTATGTCATTGACTTTATGCATATCATTGTTCTATTCATGCATGTATTGCATTCTAATGCGCATGGGCTAACTAGGGTGGATTAAAGGTCCTCTATTCGAGGGAAAATGCCCGAAGGCTACCTTTACCACAACGTTTTGCCACGTCGGACGAGGTATGCTCGATTGAATGGGAATGAGTTCAATCGGGCACACGGGGTCCTACATTGTGCATCTGTGTATGCGTTTGCGTCGTCTATCATGCATCAGGTCATGTCCCGTTCGAACGTGTTCTCAAATGCTACACGAACGTGAACCTTCTGTTTCCCGTTCGAACACGTTTACAAACACTACTCGAACGCGCATGCATTTTTGCTTCATCAGGTCATGTCCCGTTCGAATGCGTTCTCGAACGCTACACGAACGCGAACCTTTTATTTCCCGTTCGAACGCGTTTACAAACGCTACTCGAACACGTACGTATTTCCTTTGTTTTATCATGCATCAGGTCTGGTCCCGTTCGAATGCGTTCTCAAACGCTATACGAACGCGAACCTTCTGTTTACCATTAGAACGTGTTTACGAACGCTACTCGAACGCGCATGCATTTTGTTTCATCAGATCTTGTCCCGTTCGAACGCGTTATCAAACGCCACACGAACGAGGACCTTCTGTTTACCGTTTGAACGCGTTTTCAAACGCTACACGAACGCGCATACACTGAACTGAGTCTTTTTCATCACATTTCATGCATGATTGCTTCTTGGGTGATTTCTCTTGCATTATGTAATTAACCATGACATTCCATTAGTGACACTTTTACTGCTACCATCTACTTGTGTTCCTACGTTTATCCGTTTGATGTGTTCGTGAGATTGTGTTCAAGCATGATTAGGTCGTCAGTTTGTTACTTGATTCCTTACGCATGATTTAGCCGCTAGTACGTTATTCATCTATGCATGATTTGGTTATCTTCTTTCGCAATAGGCGTTCAACTTATGTTTAGGTTGTTATTTATTTTCCGCGTTTGATGATTTATTTTATACATGCGAACTTATGAGTAAATTAACCCCTTGGAAATATGTTGCTTAGGCTTGGTTAGATTATTGCATAAATCATTTCATTACAAGTGGCATAAGTAAGGGACCATTCTGAACCCAACGGTTTGAGGTCTTCCCTTGCGAGGGGTGAGTGCGGCCTTAAATCATTTTCCCGGTTCACACCGGGTGGTGACTCCATGTTATTTCTCTGGTTTAGTCCCCCGCGGGCTACGCCGTACTCCCAACCGGGCCGCGAGCCCGGAACAGCGTCGCCGATTTCTGTGTCCTACACATCGACATAGGTTTTTGCATAATTTAGTGTTCCAGGTTAGTAAATCGATATATTACAAAAATATGAATTAACCACTTCATCTTTAAAAAGATATTTGAAGAAATCACAACCCTGGATAGTTTTATAAATTTGAATTTTCCTCAACCTACTTTCGCGTAATTTTATTTACTTGTTTTTAAGTTTAAAGTAATCACCCAGTAAATCAATCAATCTGTTAGATACTAGTAATCATTTGGCCTCATAAAAAATTAATAGCTTAGGTTTTAAGTCCTCGTGGGATCGATACTTTTTATACTACTTGAACGAATACGTGCGCTTGCGTTATACGCGTGTGATTTCGTACCGATCACTCTCGGACCTTCTCGCTGAGGTCATCCACCCGCAGCGCCGCAATACCCTTTCCGGTTCTTGGAGGAGCCTCAGCAGCTCGCCTCTCCCCTCGAGCAATGGACCTTCTCCTCAAGGACTGCTGCTCCTTCTCAAGTTCGGCTGCTACGTCTCCAGACAGGCGACGACGCTTCCTCGAAGGCCTGGAGGACCCAGATGAAGGTCGTACAGTTATGCTTGGTACCACCATTATTAGAGAAGGTGTGGGCTGCACCGCTGGCCGAGCAATCGATTTGGTCTTTTCCCTGGCCTACGCGGGAATCGGAGTGGTCAACCACCTCCGAGAGCTTTCGGCTTCACCCGGCCCGGGTTTCTTCGCCAGGCATCTGATTCTGTCAAAGACATTGGGCTGCTTCGACATTTCTGTAAAGTACAAGACAAAAGCATGGTCAGTTCAGAATTCAGATAAATTCAAGTCATTCGTGAGTTAGGCATGCAAGGGGATCCCCTAGGGCCCTAGGGCCTGTGGGGGTGCACTCCGAATGAGGCCCGACTCCAAGAAGGCAGAGCCATTGACTACCCTCTTCCAATGGCTGGCGTAGCTCCGGGCCACATTGATCCTAGAGCAGACCTCATGGGTAACCTTGGGAGGATCCCTCCAGCAGGCTGAGAAGGGTTAAAGAGTTAGCATTTTATCATGAAAGTTGAGAAAACAAAGCCAAGAGTTCGGGTCCTAACCTCCTGCTCTGAAGATGTCTGAGACCTCTGTCATCTCCGAGCACGTTGGCAAGGTCCGTCCCCAGTCGTCTGTAGTCCAGAACCAGAGATCTTTGAAGTTTTTATTGGTTTGGGGAAGGTCATTGATTAGAGGGGGGACATCGGCGTACGAAGAAAGGTAGTATCAACCATGATGGGATCGGGGGTTGGTCTTCAATTTGTAGAGTCTCTTCAACTCCTCGAAAGTCGGCTTTTCGAGGCCTGCCAGGTGCCAGATCACATGCAAGCCAGCCATTATTCTTCAGCTATTCAAGTTCAGTTGACAGTGAGCGATCTTCATCTAGTCCAGCATTCCCACAAAGTATGGTTGAATAGGTAGCCGAAGATCGCATTCGAAGAAGGATAGAATGAGGGCGACCGAGCCATCGTCAGGTTGACCCGCGCGGTCCATTGAACCAAATACCTCAAGAGTTATGTCTATAAGGATCTCGTACTGCTGACGGAGTACGCATAAGGTATCTCCTGTGATGGTGGAGGGCCGGTTCATATCCAAGGCCGAGCAGTCCAGTTCTCCCGGCTCAGGATCTCTCCAAGGGATTCTATGGTGATAGGTATTGTTTTGTTCTTGAGAAGGGGTTGGGGTGGTGTCTAGCTCCTCTATGCTAGGAGAGCCCGAGCTGGAAGAGGTTTCTTTAGTACGAGGAGGTTGAGGTTTTATGGGCTGGGCCGAAGAAGATTCAGTGTCAGACATTTCTGACAGTCGCCATGAATGAGAAGGTCAATTAGTGGCCAGTTTAAGGCACAGCGGATCCGAAGACTATTCTAACTTCCGGGAACCTAGACTACAGTCTTTAAATGCCCTAGCAATGGCCATACACAGCAATTCTCTTCCTAAACACATAGAACCAAACACAACACTTAAAAAGCCCGAGACGTATGCATCCTACCCCACTACCCATCCTTCAACCGGAAAACACACACATACCATACACCCAGTACCAAACTCGAAACATGCTTCGCAATACAAACGAGAAGATAAGTATGATAGAAGAAAAGAAGAACGAGTAGCAACAAGTAAAGCGTCCACATTCAACAAGAAACGATGGCAAAATACAACAAATAAAAAGAGAAGGGGCAAGTAGGAACTTACTTGATTCGAGAAGGAAAGCTGGCGATTGGTCTGGTCGGTTGGAAGGTTGCTGGTCTCAGGTACGAGAAGAGCTTTCGCAGTTTGAAAGTAATGATTTTCGTAAAAGAGAGAAAGAACAGTTGCTTTGCATTCTTATAGTCAACACAGTGCATTCTTGGCCGTTGGATCACAAGAGTCTTCAGCTGTGCGTCGTGTATCGCCTTCGGGCTCCGTCTGATCAGATGTGGATGAACGGTTGAGATTGAAAGACCTTTGGCTGCCTCGGGAACGATCGATTGATTTGGGTTTTTAGCGGGAAGACCATGAGCTATTGACAAGTGGCACGCTCAGATTAAACCCTAAAGATGATTTGATGGGTATTTAAGAAGATGTGATGGCTTGCAGTTCTCGAGGGACGGCTACAAGAAGGGTAAAAGTGACATTTGCTTCAAGTTGGGGAATCATTTGAAAGACATCAGAATCTTTTTTGGTCGAAGACGCTGAGCCCGAAGTTGTTTCCTACTTTGTTCATGTGGCCAACCATCAGATGAAGGGTGACGCACTTCGGATTTTTATAGTTCCCGGCACCAACTCACACACTCGTTGGAACCGAGAACTATGAGACAGATGTTGATGGGGATTTCTGCACCTAAGGTATTTGAAAAGCTCGGCAATGGCAGATAGGGAATTCTCCTCATCCGGATGACCCATGTTCAGAGTTTATGTGTTGATCTTCAACCCGACATGAAGCTCTTGTTTAGTCTCTCGGGTATGACCAACCAGAGGATATAGCACGCCACAGACTTTAGAGACCGATAACATCAGAGCCAGGGCAGACCACAGAAGACCTGCAGCTCGGCTTGGCTTTGTCTTACTTCCAGGAAACGGTTGATGAGCTCAGACCTTTCAGGTCAGGACGGAAACAGCTTGGGAAGCTCGGCATATCACTTGGCCGACCTCTTGAAGGCCGATGTGCGACCAAAGTAGTTGTATTATCCCTCCAACACGTGTCACAACTTTAGAGCTATTTGCAGGCTGGTTTCATTATTGTTGCGTGTGGCAGGGGAGAAAACAGAGTGATATGACAGGCCGTCAGACGGCAGGCTTGCTTTCGGTGACGATAGTCTTGGGACAGAGAGCCCGTCAATCAGTCAGAGACTGCGCGGGAAATATCACAAAAGTGGAGGAACAATGTTGTAATTCCTGAGTATATAAAGGAAAGTTAGATTCATTTGTAAATGATAGAAAACGGGTAACTGAAAGAAAATAAGCCATACTTGTAAAGCACCGTAAGTAAAACAGCTCAGTTTTCATTAGGTCATCTATGAAAATAGGTCGGTCGATTTGGTTTTGATAATAAAAGTAACATCCCATTTTGTGCCCGTGGACGTAGGTTGTACTCGCTCCGCCGAACCACGTAAAAACTCTTTTGTTGATCTTTATGTTTTCTCCGCTTTTTACCACATTTGCCTTTGGTCTCCCCATAACCAAACAAATTCAAGGTTGAAGGAGGATTGTCTCGAGAGGGTTATCTCGAAACTACCCATGGGACGAAAATCATCCATCAACACCATGAATTATTTACGATACACGCCAGACTTCACAGATTCGAGCGGTAGTCAACCAAGACAGAACTAACGAAACAACGATAAAGGGAAGACGAGTGGACATGCTTTTGCAATGACTGGTTCAAATAATAGAGTCGCTCTCGCCAGTAATGTCATGGTGAAGGTGCGATTCTTATATCTCATACTTGGGCTCATGTTTTATTTTACTCAAGAGCTACGCATTTATTTATATATGCATCATCTGTTGCTTTGATCGACATAAAGGACAAGATATTTAGTCCACCTTTATTTTTGAATACTCTAATGGGAAGTACTTCAACAATATTCACTGTGTGCAAATCATGTCGTGTGATTATTGGACATCATAGATTAATAGCTGATTTGAATGTAATACATATGTGTCAGTTTGATGTGATCTTAGGTATGGACCAGTTATTTAAATATCGAGCGGTAGTGGATTGTTACAGTAAGAAAATTACGCTCTATTTGAAGAGAAGTGGTGGTATTCCAAGCTAGTTCGGATGTGGGGTTACCTAGTCCTCTTCTTAAGACGTGTACTGGGGAAAAATATTTTATGAAATAAAAAATACATTATTCATTTATCAAAAGTGTTTGTTTAATATCGCATATTGTAAATTATCTTGTTTACCATGGATTACTCATGTACCTTCAGACTTAGTGTATGAGTGACATACACAAGAGGATTTAAGTCTGAAGTTAGAAATCTAAAATAGTCCATAAATAGCAAAAAAAAAAAAAAAGTGGGTACTTTATTTGTGGTTTATCTATAGTTGCGGTCCATTCTATAATTGTAAGGCGACCTTGATCCGAGATCGTCCATGTAGTGACATGAGAATGGAGGCATCTTATATGATGTGATCATATAGGACTGGACCCAGATAGAAATGAGTTTCCTATAATATCCGTTAAATAAAAAAACTCATTTCAATCTAATAGATGGTCATTTATGGATTGATATGAATCCTGAGTATACTATTGGATCATATGGTTTTGACGGAGGGATTTCCATCATTTTAAAAAAAATACAATTACTTCTTCAATGATTGTTTCTTATGTGAACCCCAAATATCACATGATGATGATTGATAAGCCAGCAAATGGATAGCTGGTATCAAAGATGACTGTTAAAAAAAAATGGCCCTAGGGTAGTCCGAGCCCCAAAATTTGATTCAACATTCAATTTTTAAATATGTAATATAACATATATTTTTAATCACAATCATTTTAAGAACCTACTTAGAGTGGCCAAGTTAGGACCGTGGATATTGGTAATTCTTGGCAAAAAGACATAAAAATAAATTGAGATAATCAAAAGCTGCAGACAAACAAAGTCGCTTTGGCCGAGTGGTTAAGGCGTGTGCCTGCTAAGTACATGGGGTTTCCCCGCGAGAGTTCGAATCTCTCAGGCGACGTTTATATTTTATGTTTTCAACTAAATTAGGCTTGACCACCTTGCGAATTTCAAATTTCAAATTTCAAGACCATTTCAACTCAGAAAGAGCTCATTAATGCTCCTCCAAGTTTCGACGACCTCTCCAACTAATTCTCATCCCCAACTAAACTACTTGAGAACGACCAAATAATATTCAACTCATTATTTATTTCCATGCACGCATCTCCATACTATTATTGGTTTTGTGTAGTCAATTTTAAAATTAATGTCTTCACAACATCATTTACAAATACTTCCTACATTTAATCATTTATCTAAAAATAATATCATTTTTAATTTAAAAAATCATGTAGAATGATTTCTCATCTGTGTTGTAATTTTATTATAATAGGACTGAATATAAATTTTTATATTTGACTTGTGTTAAATATGAATTTCTATACTAATTAGGGTTTTTTTTTTTTTTTTTTAAAAAAGCCCCATTTTTTTGAATGTATAAATAAATATATAGGTTTGTAGGGTGTGACTTGGTAGAAAAAGATTTAGGATTTGATTGTCAGGTCATGAGTTCGAGTTTAGGGAATGCATTTCTTGTAAGAATCTGGAGTAGTTGGGAATTTTACCTACTCCGCTTAAGCTTGATATCGAATGATTTGACGGTAAAATTTCCAATGTTTAAAAAAAAAAAAAGAGTATGGTGTTGATTTTTCTTTTAGACGTGGACACACATCTGCCATACATGTGCTGTAAAACTTGAGGCACATGAAATGCTTCCATTATAACTTGTATTTGTATTGAACATAAATTGCTTCAATGATTATCCACCGCACACAATGCAACTTCTCACGTGGTTGAGTAGTGGTGGACAAAACACAAGCAATCAAGAGAAAGGCTTTCACCCAAATGAGCTTAGAAGGGTAGATTAGTGATGTGAATCTCATAATAATTTTTTTAAATTTTAAATTATAAATTATGGGACTCATTGGACCATAAGCCTCATATGGACTCACATGTCTCTGTCATTTGTAAGATTCGTTTGCCACACTAGCTTAGCAAGGTGCTAGTATTCTCAACAAATTGAATACTCAAAGTTATAATGACAAATTTACCCTCATTGTTTTGCAATTATCTCATTACATTCATAATAATATTTGGAGTAAAGAACACTATGATGAGCCCAATATATGAATGTAATTAGCTAACGATTAAAAAATAATAATCATATATCTAAAAGATTTCATAATTAATAATATACACGTAGCGTAACATCCTCACAGTTGAGCAAAGAGAAGATGAGTAGAAGATTTATTTCCATTTATAATAATTATACCTCTTTTTTTTTTAATTACTCACATCCCACTTAAAAAATATAAAAATATGTCTAATTAAAATTGAATTGGTATTATACTTTTCACAAAAGAGCTAACCCATATGAAAAATGAAGTAGAATAATTTTATCATACAAAATAGGTAATATGACTTTCTTTCCAAGCTAACTGAAGTAAGAAAAATAAAATAAACCCTAAACAAGAAATCAAAACTTCCAAAATTTTTTTATAGTGATTTCAAATAAAGAAAAAATATAAAGCAAAATGATAAATTGGCAAGTATTAAAAATACTTTCCAAAATAATTAACTCCTATTCTGTCGTGAATTAATTAAGGGTCAGATTGATAAAATTAGGGTTTTGTATTAACTAATTGGGCCTAAGATTAAGTAGGCCCAAAAGAAAACAACATTTTAACAAACAAAATAATAAATTAGGGTTCGAATAAAGTAGTGTCAAAGTCAACACATTGGTATAGAATCGGTCATCTTTTCCGCGTATGCGGCGGCTTATTTCCTGTTACTTTCGCCCCCCTTTTATTTTCTCGCTATAAATACTTAAATTATCTTATCTCTTCAGTAGCATACACATTCTTCACTTAGCTTCCGAACCACAGCCTCTTTTAATTTTAATTTTGAATTTTTGAATTTTTGAATTTTAAAATCAGAATGGGTGTTAAAGGTTTCGTTGAAGGTGGAATCGCCTCAATTATAGCTGGTTGCTCGACACACCCTCTCGATCTAATTAAAGTCCGCATGCAACTTCAAGGCGAAAACGTCGCCGTTCCACAGCAAGCTCATTCTATCCGCCCTGCTTTGGCTTTTCATTCCAACTCTGCAGCTATCTTTCCTTCTAATTCCATCCATATCCCCACTGCTCCGCCACGTGTCGGTCCTATCTCCGTCGGAATCAAGATCTTTCAGACCGAAGGCGTCGCCGCTTTGTTCTCTGGCGTTTCCGCCACCGTTCTCAGACAAACACTCTACTCCACCACTCGCATGGGCCTTTACGATGTGCTTAAACAGAAGTGGACTGATAAAGACTCCAACGGAATGCCGCTGACCCGGAAAATAGCTGCCGGTTTAATCGCCGGAGGAATCGGAGCTGCTGTTGGTAACCCAGCTGACGTGGCAATGGTTCGCATGCAAGCCGATGGCCGGCTCCCTCCCGCTCAGCGTCGTAACTACAAGAGCGTGATCGACGCCATCAGGCAAATGTCGAGGCAGGAGGGGGTCACCAGCCTGTGGCGTGGATCTTCGCTGACGGTGAACCGGGCGATGATAGTGACGGCGTCGCAACTGGCGACGTACGATGAGGTGAAGGAGATGATAATGGATAGGGGAGTGATGAGGGACGGGCTGGGGACGCACGTGACGGCGAGTTTTGTGGCGGGGTTAGTGGCGTCGGTGGCGTCAAATCCGGTGGACGTGATTAAGACGAGAGTAATGAACATGAAGGTTGAGGCAGGAAGGGACCCACCATACAAGGGGGCCTTAGATTGCGCGTTGAAGACGGTGAGAGCTGAAGGGCCCATGGCCCTTTACAAAGGCTTTATTCCAACTATTTCCAGACAGGGTCCTTTCACTGTGGTGTTGTTTGTGACTTTAGAGCAAGTGAGGAAGTTGCTCAAAGAGTTTTGACCTTGTTTAAACAAACCCCACCCGTTTCTAATCATTATATCGATTATTGTAAGCAATTGTTTTTGGTAGTGAATATTTTTTTTATTATTTTTTAGCATGTAAAAGTTGTTTTCATTAAATGATAAAAATTATTAATTTTGTTCTAAAATTGTCTACAACAATTTGAGAATATGGAGTTTGAATCAGCGCAAAAAAATTACGAGATATGTGGGTAATGAATGATTCATTCAAGTGGGTTGTTCTGGAGTAATTGTTGAGCTGCAGCCAGCTGGCACTGCCTGGAAGGCTTTCTTAGAATTAAGACCTCTGCTTGAAGCGAAAATGAGTTTTTTACTGCCATCTGTCCTGAAAAAATAATTTTTATTTTTATAATTAATATTACTAATATTCTTATTTTGAGGCCAGGCTGGGTTTCAAACAAAAACTGCAGACGGATGGTAGGCACGTGTATTTTCCAAAACCCATATTCACATGTTTTCTGGGGGCTGAAATTTTCCGAATCTTGGTAGTGATTGGCTACTCTCACCTTCTCAACCTTTTTCTGATTCTAATGCTTGAGATATGTCTTGTTTCTGAAGTGATTCTTGGGGTTCTGGATAGTCTATTTTTTTTTTTTTTATCTTGGCTGTGGACAGCTTGACCAGAACATCGGCCTTCATAAATATTTTGAAGCTCATTTGATATCTGACTACGCCTCACAGAAAAATCAGTGGTGCATCATAATGCAACAAGTTGTGTGTTAAAAAGTCTCACACATTATAAGTTAATCTCTTGTAGATTCAAGTTCAAAATCACATTATATCTCTTGCAAGTTTCAAGTACAAGAATCAATTTGAATGTCAAAACAATGGAACTATATATATATATGTGAACATAATTTCAAGTGTGTGGCAACACTAAACAATATGCAGGAACCACTAAAATATAGAAAAAGGGTGATGAATAGAATTGCTTTCACACAAGATAGATGCAACACTTACTCATCGTCAATGGATTCCATGGAATGGTTCTTTCTCGCCTGGACTCAATATAGAGAAATATATATATATATATATATATGTTATTAAATTGCTATAAGATACACATATATGATGGCTTCTGACTGACTCCGAACTTGTCTCAACTTACAGGAGACTTCTAGCCTGAGCTGATATCCTGCATCTTTAAAGCAGATAAGTGTAAAGATGGTGTTTTATTTTTCTGATAAAAGTAAACGGCCTAAATCAGAGGCTAACTATAGCTAACCCTTCCAAATACTAATAATTACAGAACAAGTGGTTTTGTGAAATTAAAAGCTTGAATTCTCTAGCTAATGTTCAGAAATCTGGTGGAAGACTTTAGCATCTACAACTTGATGGATACCTGTGTGTTTACTTCAAAATTAAGATAATTCAATGTTTTAGGTAAGATTTCCAATAGACAACGAATAAATCCAATAACTAGAATCCCAATATGTTCCGGCAAATAGGAAAAATGCTACATCAACACCCAGATGTAGAATAAATCATAACCAAATATAAAACAAACTACTTAGAAACATGACGAATCAATTAATCGTCCTGAGTATCAAAGAGAAATCTAGCATTATGTATATTTGCTTTATACTATCATGTTTATAAGAAAAGATTATCATGATAGAGATCGCAGTAACAAGCCTTATCATCAGCCGCAACACTGACTCCAGAGTCACCACTCTCACTGCAAGTTCTGATTCCTGTGTTGCACCATCCTGTTCATCATCTTCATAGGACTCATCATCATCAGTAGCCTCCTCAGAGCTACTCCCACTCTGTTCCGATTCTGGGTACAATTCTCCAGGGGATGTGGAACCTTCCGGCAAACACAAAGCTACTTAAAAAAGTATAGAATCTCTTAAGCTAATTAGATAAGACTGTGGTCTAAATAGTGTCATTAAACAATAAAAAACATGCAAGCAAAACAAATCAAACCTAAAAATAGATCTAACATGCATAAACCCTAAAAGTATAGAATCTCTTAAGCTAATTAGATAAGACAATTATCATAGGTAAATGAAAGAGAAGCATCAATTTTTTTTTTAATTTTGATGTTTGTCTTTACATTTTAAGCAATAAATTATTTCAGTTATAGTAGCTTGCACGGAAACGAAAAACAGGAAACGCGACACAACACGATACGGAAACGGGAACGTTTTTTTTTTTTAAATGTTAGGACACGAAACGTTAGGGAAACGTTAAATAAAATAAAATAATTATATATATGAATAATATAGTAATTTAAAATTTAGAATAGAAATATGTATGTGAACATGGGAACAACTGAAAAATTAACCAAATCAAAGAAAAAATTAAATTTGAATTTAAATAATGTAAGTATTTAACATATGATTAGTTGATCATTAATGTAATAATATTGTCTTTAAATAAAATTCTTCACAAATTTCACCATAAATCGATGCTAAATATGGATTGAACTTTTGAATACTATATGTCATTTCAAACATACCCTCACATAACAAAACCAAATATATAAGAATGATAATTTTGAGAAACCACGTCTTTTTAGTGACTCATTTAATCTTTTGCCCATGGATAATGGACCCCATAGTCCACGTGCAAAGAGTCGAACCATGAAAAGCTAAGTGTTACTGAAACCCATTGAAAATATATATTCTTTATTCATGATATTTTTGTTGGAAAATGCTTATGAGTAAGCATTTTGAGGCACAATTTCAAGCATGGTCAACTTCGTGTTAGTGGTTGTTATTGAATGATTCGGATACTCCTCCATGAGTAGTTCGAAATGGTATATTCATATGCTTAAAATGGTGCTTGGGTGAATGAGAAATTGTTGCCCAAAGTTCACCCATTGGTGTTGGAAAATAAAGAGAAATGTGCTTGACCCACATGGGAAAGCTAATAGAGAGAAGTTGTGTTTATATATGATTGCTCATATGTAGATGAGTAAGAGTTATAAGGATAGATGCTCTCTCTACGTGCGCGCGCAGGGGGGTGCAAATCAAAATCCAAACAGGCTTGGCTCGTGTGCACCCGCGCGTCCTGCGTACACGAATGCCGGACCAAATTGTGCGGGCCCGGCCCAGCCAATTTTTGCAAGTCTCTTTATTTTTTCCAAACCTTTTGAAGTTCCATAACATTTAATTTAATTAACTTAATGGTTACTGCAAGTGAAATGCCACACATTTATGTGATTTATTTGGCATGTTAATTTCTTTAAAATGAGTTGTGATTTTCGTTTTTTGGTAATACACAACACAGAGAGTGAGAAGAGATTTACAGAGCATTTTGTTTTCTTTTTGTTTTTAGAATAGTTCAAACACTTTTGTGGTTCGTTGGAAACGGGTTTTGGTGGTGCCCATATTCGTTCGTTTTCCGTTGCATCCTGGGAAACAAACGTCTCACGTTCTACTGCACTTTCGGTAGGGGACGAATTTGTTTTAAGGAGATTGTTGACATCAACAAGCCTCGGAAGAAAGAAGCAGTGGTTCGGTTCGGTACGGTTCCTATCAGATTCAGGGGCTTCATCGCTTTCAGTGGTTCGGTCAGAGGCAGAGGCAAGTGAAACAGTGGTTCGGTGCATACGCTTTCAACAGTTTCATCGCTTTCAGAGGCTCGCCTTCAGCTTCATCAGAGTCTACTTTCATAGTCACATTTCAGAGGCAGACACACATCATTTCAGAGGCAGACGCACAAAGCTTTCAGAGTCAGACGCATCTCCAAGGTCTGCCGCCAGACGTACTTTGCTCAACAGGGTCTGAACCTCCTCGTCAGGGTCTGCTCTTCAGTAGTCAGCGGCTGATTTCTGCTTCCGCTCGCCAGTGTCTGCCTCCGCTCTCCAGGGTCTGCTGTGTGGGTCTGCCGAGAGGGTATGCTGGGCTGAGATTAAGCCAAATTTGGATTTTCCCAATTACCAATTAATATTTGTAATATTTGTAATACAGTCTTAAAACAAAGCTCGACTATGTGGATATGGAAAATAGTCCAAACACAGTATATCCGAATGTGGCAGCCCCTATGGCTGGCCAAATTGCAGTGGCAGCCTCTTCGACTGGCCAACATGCTACAGCCTATGGGCTTAATATGGTAGCCTCTGTAGCTGGCCAAAGTGTTGCTGCCTCTATGGCTAGACAACCAGTTGGACATGTGAGCCATGTCAATCCTACTGCGGAAAAACCTGAAAATATTTTTCTACTTGACCACGTTAAACCTTGCGAGGTTCCTAAAGGAATATGCTCATGTACCCACAGAGAGTGAGATTGATATCCAAGTGATCAGTGCGATCGATGCTTGGAAACCTTCTGAATTCCTATGTCGGAATTATGTGCTGAATGGGCTAAGTGATTCCTTGTACAGTGTGTACGCCGGAATGAAAACAGCTAAGGAACTTTGGGAATCATTAGATCGGAAATATAAAACTGAGGATGTCGGTACTAAGAAATTTATCGTAGGCCGCTTCCTAGATTTTAATATGGTTGACTCCAAAACTGTGTTAAGCCAAGTACAAGAACTGCAGATTATTCTAGCAGAAATTCATGTTGAGATGATGGTTTTAAGTGAAACCTTCCAAGTAGCCTCGATAATTGAGAAACTACCACCTGGTTGGAAAGATTTCAAGAACTATATAAAGCATAAGCGAAAAGAAATGAGCATTGAAGATTTGGTTCTTAAGCTTATAATTGAGGAAGATAACAGAGTATCTGACAAGAGAGGGATAACTCATGAAGCCAAAGCAAATGTTGTTGAACATGGTCATAAGAACAATAACCTCAAGAACAAGGGGTCAAAGATGGGCCCTAAAGGAGGAATTTCCAAGAAATCCAAATTTCAAGGAAGATGTTTCAAATTTAATGAATGATTCATTCAAGTGGGTTGTTCTGGAGTAATTGTTGAGCTGCAGCCAGCTGGCACTGCCTGGAAGGCTTTCTTAGAATTAAGACCTGTGCTTGAAGCGAAAATGAGTTTTTTACTGCCATCTGTCCTGAAAAAATAATTTTATTTTTATAATTAATATTACTAATATTCTTATTTTGAGGCCAGGCTGGGTTTCAAACAAAAACTGCAGACGGATGGTAGGCACGTGTATTTTCCAAAACCCATATTCACATGTTTCTGGGGGCTGAATTTTTCCGAATCTTGGTAGTGATTGGCTACTCTCACCTTCTCGACCTTTTTCTGATTCTAAGGCTTGATATTTGTCTTGTTTCTGAAGTGATTCTTGGGGTTCTGATAGTCTTTTTTTTTTTTTTTTTATCTTGGCTGTGGACAGCTTGACCAGAACCTCGGCCTTCATAAATATTTTGAAGCTCATTTGATATCTGACTACGCCTCAAAGAAAAATCAGTGGCGCATCATAATGCAACAAGTTGTGTGTTAAAAAGTTAAAAGTCTCACACATTATGTCAACGACTAATTTTCGTCCCAGGGACAGTTTCGAGATAACTACCTCGAGACAATATTTCCTTAACCTTGAATTTTTTTGGTTATGAGGGACCAAAAACAAACTTGACGAAGAACAAAAGACACAAGGAAATCGTAAAGAGAAGATTTAACGTAGTTCGGCAGAACTTGTCCAACCTACGTCCACGATCACAAAGTGGGGTGGGGGGGTTCTTTTATTGCTAAACCGAGCTCGACCGACCTGTGTTAATGAAGGTCTAATGAAAAACCGAGCAGGTTGCTTCTCTTTTACAAATAGTTTTCAAAATGAAAAATTTGATAACTTTTACAAATGAGATCTAACTTCCTTTATATACTACTCAATATGTGGCACTGTTCCCGTCTCTTCATGATGTCAGCCTTGAAGATTTGCAAATTTCCGGCGATTTGACAGGTTCACTTCCCCATTCTGCCGTCGCCGAAAGTAAACTCTTCCCTATGAATTCCTGTCACATCACGCGGTAAAGGTGCATTGTCAGACCCTTTTCATTAATGATGACAGCCTGCTTGAATTTTGGATGTGAAAGTTTTGGGAGGGAAAAGTCCATCTGCCCTAATCCCACGTCGGTCGTAATGCGGTCGGCCAGATAATCTACCGAACTACCCGAACTATTTCCAACCTGATCTGAATTATCCGACCCATTTTCCGTGGTACTGGATGTAGCAAGGAACCAAATCTGAGCTACTGGGCTCCTGATGTGGTCGGTCTCTACTTTGATGTGGTCGGCCTTTGAGAGTTGACACACGCGGTGTTCTCTGGATGAGGGGATCTCCCCTATTTGCCCTTACTGAACTATTCCAAAGCTTTAGCTGCAAAATTTCACATCAACATATGTCCCATAGTTCTCGGTTCCAACGAGCGTACGAGTTGGTGCCGGGAACAATATAAATCAAAAGTGTGTTGGTCGACCGTCAGATGGCTGATCCTCGGAATTGCACGAAAGACTACCCAGATGCCATTTTCAGGCCATCCTCAATGCCTTCGTACGATCTATCTTCCAGTCAGTGTCAGGTACTCGGTGGGACGTAACCCGACCCCGAGATGGGAGGAATACTTGACTTGAGGGAATGTTACGTCCTCAAACCAATGAGATGGACTCGGTGGGATTCACCTCAACCCCGAGCTAATGGAACAATACAGATTCGGCGGAACGAATCCAGCCCCGAACTGGTGGAACAATACAGATTCGGTGGAACGAATCCAGCCCCGAACTGGTGGAATAATACAGATTCAGCGGAATGAATCCAGCCCAGAACTGGTGGAACAATACAGATTCGGATGAACGAATCCAGTCCCGAACTGGTGGAACATTATAGATTCGGCGGAACGAATCCAGCCCCGAACTGGTGGAATAATACAGATTCGGCTGAACGAATCCAGCCCCGAACTGGTGGAATATTTGAGACTTACACGAGGGAAGATTTTCAACCTCGGAAGCTCTGCGGGTCCTCGCTCGGGCGTCCTCTTGCTAGCCCAGCGACAAATAAAGATTGGATCAAATTGAAGTTAATAGAAAATGGAGGTGACTTAGCACATACCCCATGTAAAAATTCAAGAAGTAAACAACAACTCGGGTGCTCCGAGGCAGCGTCCTGCCCGAGGCCCCCAAAACACAATTCTGAACCTTACAATTTAGTGTCCTGGCTAACCAGGCTACGGATGCGCCGATCCGGGTGGTCAGGCAAATCCCCACGGGGGATATGGACACCACGTGTGTGCCTTCCCTGTGTGGTTCTCAACGGGACTCACCGGCCGACTCGTAGAGGCAGAAACCTCCCTAGGTCCGGTTTACCCGAGACTCTTGTAATCAAGGGCGCCATTCGGCCAAACCCGAGCCAGATGGTCTGATGGTACTCAGAGGGATTCATCAGCCGACTCGTAGGGGCAGAAACCTCCCTAGATCCGATTTACCCGAGACTTCTGTAATCAAGGGCTCCATTCGGCCAAACCCAAGTCAGGTGGTCTGATGGTTCTCAACAGGACTCACCAGCCGACCTACAGGGGGAGAAACGTCCCTGGGTCCGGTTTACCCGAGCTATTCCTCAAAAATGTGAGCCATGGGGTAGTAATGTTCCGGCCTCGGAGGTTTGATAATGACACCCGGGAGTGGTGTGCCACGAGGGGTTCGCAGGTTTCCCATATGCGCCTCATCCCTTGATGCATTCTGAATCCTCAAAAGCGAACAGGACCAGGTCGGGACACTTCCACTCAGGGGTTTGATAATGACACCCGGGATTGGCGTGCCACGGGCTTGGTGCGCTCCCCAATTACCGATCACATCTTCGCATCGAGCACGTCCCAAGAATATTGAACATGATTTTCGCATTTAATTAAAAAACAAGTAAAATGGACAGGTTTTTTAATTCTAAAGAGAAAAACATGTTCATATTCATGAGACCTACTGCCTTTCTTACTACTTTTGGTAGGTCATTTCAAGAGAGGTTTTACAGTGACTTTCTGGTTCTGGATGACTTATCTAATTACTTGCGGTTTAAAGAGAAAATATTACTGGAAGTACCTTCTCAGCATCTCGGCGTTCTATGGCTTCCTGAGCCGGGTACCGTCAAGTTGCTCTAAGAGATAGGTACCCGGTCTCACAATCTCTGATACTCTATATGGTCCTTCCCACTTGGCGCCCAACGAACCTTCCTCAGGACGACGGGTATTCAATGTGACCCTCCTCAAAACCAAGTCTCCGGGGAAGAAAGATCGAATCTGGACTCTCTTATTGTAATAAAAACGGGTCATTCTCGGTTGCCATACGGCTGCTTTTATAGCTGACTTCTCTCGTTTTTCTTCAGCCAGATCGAGATGATTCATGATACGTTCTTCATTTTGTTCGGCCTCAAAGTGCCGGACCCGATGGGTGATCATCCATATTTCTGCCGGGATAACAACTGCACACCCATAAGCCAAAGAAAATGGGGTTTCTCCCGTGGAATCCTTGAAGGTCGTCCGATGTGCCTACAATACTTCTGGTAACTCTTCGACCCATAGACCTTTACAAGATCCGAGTCGGGCCTTCAAGTTTGCTTTGATCATTTTGTTGGCGGCTTCGACCTGCTCGTTGGACTTGGGATGAGCCGGTGAAGCGAATCTCAAGGCAATTTGAAGATCTTCACAAAGTTTTCGGAAACCCTTGCTGCCAAATTATTTCCCATTGTCGGTAATGATGGCCCGGGGAATCCCGAACCGGCAGATGATATTTTTCTTTACAAAATCTGTGGCCTTTTTTTCGGTGATTGTAGTCAGGGGTTCAGCTTTTACCCACTTGGTAAAATAATCAACGAAAATAATAGCATATCTGGCTTGTCCCCTCCCTCCTGGCATCAGTCCGATGATATCCAGTCCCCACTGAGTGAACGGCCAGGGGCTCACCAGTGAAGTCAACTGTGTCTGCCGACTGATGATGAAAATTGACATTTTTCTGGCATCCATCACACTTTCTGGCCACCTTTGTTCCATCTTGATGCATGGTCGGCCAATAGAATCATTGTCTCAATACCTTATGTGCGATAGACTGCCCCCGGCATGACTTCCACATATACCCTCATGGATCTCCTTGAGCACATAGTCGGCTTCTTCTGTCGCGAGGCACCTCAAAAATTGCACCGTATACCCCCTTTGGTATAACACACATTCTATCAGACAAAACTTTGAACTCCGGTATCTCAGCTTTCTTGCTTCTTTCTTATCTTCGGGCGTCTCTTCGGTTTCCAAATACTTTCTGATCGGGTCCATCCAGGAGGCCTCTTCTCCTACTTCAACTTCCATTACATTTGTTTTCCCGACACTCCTCTCATGTAGACAAATCAGCGAGATGGTTCTGGGCTACTCTGATTTAATGGAAGATGCCAGTCGAGCTAACGAATCTGCTTGATTGTTATTTTCTCGACCGATCTACTCAAACTGTACATTACCCATTTCTCCGGCCAACTTCTTCACCTTAGCCATATACGCCACCATATTAGGCTCTCTAGCCTGAAACTCGCCTCTCAGCTGCTGAATGGCCAGCTGGGAGTCGCTCTTTATGGTCACATCTCGGACGCCCACTGTTGTACACAACCTCAATTCGGCCAAAATGGCTTCATACTATGCTTCGTTATTGGTGGCCTCAAAAGCAAACCTCAAAGCGTAGACCACATCTTCGCTGTCACTACTCCGTAATACGACCCTGGCTCCACAGCCTTACGAACTAACAGATCCATCCACATACAACTCCCAATTGGTCTCCGAAATTTCTAAAACCTGGGGCCCGGTAAACTCGGCCACAAAATCCGCCAGAGCCTGCCATTTCACTACCGCCCTTGACAAATATGATATTTTGTACTCACTCAACTCCACCGACCATTTCATCAACCGACCCGAAACCTCCGATTTATGCAGGATCTGCCTCAAAGGTTGGTTGGTATAGATTCCGATATGGTGAGCTTGAAAGTATGGCCTCAGCTTCCTGGCAGCCGTAACCAATGATAATGCCACTAGTTCATGAGCCGGATATCTCGTCTCTGCATCCAACATGGTTTTGCTGATGTAATATACCAATCTTTGGATTTTATCGGCCTCCTGCACCAGTACCGAGCTCACAGCATATTTAGAAACAGCTAAATACAAGAATAAAGTCTCACCAAGGATCAGTTTGGCCAAAAGCGGAGGTTGGACCAAATATTGCTTGAGCTGTGTGAATGCTTCCTCACACTCTTCAGTCCATGTGACGTCCTTTTTAATTTTCTTGATCAATTAGAAAAATGGGTGGCACTTATCGGTAGCACGGGATATGAACCGGTTTAGCACAGCTACCCGACCTGTCAAACTTTGTACTTCTTTGACTGTCTTTGGAGATTTCAAATCCAGAATTGCTTGTATTTTCTGCGGGTTAGCCTCAATTCCTCGTGCGCTGACCATATACCCCAGAAACTTCCTTGATGCCACTCCAAATGCACACTTCTCTGGATTCAACCTCATATTGTGCTTCCTTATCAGCTCAAAGGTTTATGTGAGGTTAGCTAGATGACCCACCGGCTTCATAGTCATTGTTATCATGTCATCCACGTACACTTGCATGGTTTTTCCGATGAGAGGCTTAAAGATATTTTTTACCAACCTCTGAAACGTTGCCTCTGCATTCTTCAAACCGAAAGACATCGCACTATAACAATACAACCCCTGATCTGTGATGAATGAAGTCTTTTCCTCGTCCCCGGGGCGTATTTTTACCTGGTTATAACCTGAGAATGCGTCCATGAAACTGAGCAACACGTGACAGGCAGTTGAATCCACCAAATGATCAACTTTTGGGAGCGGGAAATTGTCTTTAGGGCAGGCTCTATTAAGGTCGATGAAGTCCACACACATTCTTCATTTCCTGCTAGGCTTTTTCACCAAAACCACATTCGAAACCCACTCTGGGTACTTTACCTCTCGAATGAAACCTACCTTCAGCAATCCCTCTACCTCGACCTCTATTGCCTCACATCGTTCTTGGTTGAATATCATTCTCTTTTGTTTGACTGGCTTTTAACTAAGATCCACTGTCAAGTGATGGCTGATAAACTTAGGGTCTATCATGGGCAAGTCATTATGCCCCAAGCGAAGATATATGCATACTGCTTCAAGAGGTTTAAGAGATCCTTCTTTAGGTTTTCCTCCAAACCTGCCCCTATCTTGATGATTTTTCTTGGGCCAAAGAGTTCCACTGATTCCAACTCTTCGGCCGCTCCCAAATGGGCAAAATTTTTGATTCGCACATCTGGACATTCTTCTTATTCCCCATCATTCTCCTTCTCCTCCATTCTTCTCTTCTTCTGCCGACCCTGCTCAACACAAAGAGTTTCTTTCGAAACGGTGGCAAAGGAACTCCGAGCCACTTTCTGGCTTCCACACACAATCCCGATCTTGGCCCGGGTGGGAAATTTTAGCTTCAAGTAATAACATGACATGGCGGACTTCATTTTTATCATGAAGGGCCGGCCCACAATGACTTGATAGCTGCTCATGCAATCTACCACCGTGAAGTCTATCATGATCGTCCTGATGCGTAGGGAAGTTCCGACCGTCATGGCCAACTGTATTCTTCCTAGTGGGACGACTGTTGCTCCTCCAAACCCGTATAAGGGCGTTTCGTCCTGGGTCACTGTCGCATACTCTATCCCCAATCCATCCAAGGCATCTTTGGAGATTATGTCGACCGCACTCCTCGAATCCACCAAAATCCTGTCTACATATGCTCCATCTATCACTGCTTTAATTATTAATGCGTCATCATGCAGAAAACTCACCCCATGTGCATCCTCGTCGGTGAACATTATAGGGACTGACCGGTCACTTTGCATACCTTGGGTCTGCCCCACCGATATTATCTCTGATCCTCGGGCCCTGCAGTAACTTTTTCTTGACCTGTTCGAGTCTCTGGCCAACGTCCTTCCCCCGACGATGGTATATGTTTGTCTATGCCCCTGCCGCTGCCGAGCTGTCATGGCCCATTGGTCAATGTACTCATTTAGATAATTGTTTTGTGCTAGATTTTCCATTTGCTCTTGCAGATCCTTACAACCCTCGGCCGAGTGTCCCCTCATATTGTGGTGCACACAATAATGTTTTTCATTCTTCTTTTCTACCGGATACTTTCTTAGATCAGGCTCCATTAAGAGGCCCATACTTTGAATTTCTTTCGCGATCTGGGCCATCGGTTTGTTCAATGATGTGTACCCTACTCCTCCGGTCACATGGTTTACTTGTACCTGAGTTCTCCTCTCTTGTGGCACATTGATGGGAGGCACCAGCCTGAACTCCCTCTGTCTGGGAGGAGGATTCCTCAACTCTCTATCCGGCCTCTGCGGCATCTCCGGCTTCTGCACTCTTTCCTTTTGTACCCCTCATTTTTAGGCGGACTTCTCATCTTCCATCGAAACGAACTTTCTCGCCAACTCCAGAGCTGTGGCATAGTCTGGTACGTTCTAGACCCTCAAGTGAGTCCACAATCTTCCCACCTTTAGGGCCCCTTTAAGACTTTCCAAAGCCTTCATTGACTCATAGGCCCCTACCTCGAGCACCAAATTGTGGTACATTTCAATAAAACTCTTCAAATGTTCATCATCTCTCTGCTTCATCAATCTCAACTCTCCTATTGTCTATTTTTGGAACACACGCCCCTTTGAAATGCCGAATGAACGACTTCCTGAGCTTTGAGAAACTATTGATGCTCCATGGAGTCAGACTTCTGAACCATAGAATTACGGGTCCACCCAGGGTCAAAGGAAACACCTTGCAAATGGCTTCTCTCATCATTCCATGTACTTCCATTAGCAGGACGAAGTTCTCAATGTGAGACTTAGGATCGGTGTGACCCCTGTATGTATTTATTGACAGCATTATGAACCGTCTAGGAAATTCTGCCAACAAGATTTCTTTTGTAAAGGGAGAGGCCATCTCTCCGTTCTTACCATTCCCTTTATACACCTTTAGATTTTCCTCCTACTTTTTCATTTCTTTTCTAAACCAAGCTTTCATATGGTTATCAGTATCATTACATTGCCTCCCCCGAAAATCTTCACGTTTGTTGCCCCGATCACGACGTGCGCCTTGGCTAGTTACTTCTCTCTCCCCTCTCACATATCTCATACATTCTCCCTTCTTAAAGCGTGGGCTATTACTGTAGGAAACGACTTTCCTTAGCGCGGCGGAAGTTGCTTGTGGTGGCACCGGGTCCGGTATGGATCTTCAAAAGTTTCTTTGCCTTCTCCCTTTGTTGTAGTAGCCAAGATCAATCCTTTGATGTCCAACACTTGGATCAACCACTTGATCTTCCGAACTATGACTCAAAACCAACAAACCGAAGTGTAGGCTTCACTCACAAAGATTAAACCTCTAAACTATTTATAGATTTAGGATGTTACAATGGTGTTTAGCCTTTTGGAATTTCAAATACTCTCACAACACTTGTGAATATTTGAAGTTGGGAAAACATTGGAAGCAATTTGGGGCCAAAATAGAGAAAAATTGACAAAATGGCAAATCAGTAAATTTTCCGCGTCGCGACGCTTAACGTGCGCCGAACAGTGCTAACGTGCGCCGGGTCCACAAATCAGAATCTGAGAAATGTTTGACTTTGCTAACGTGCGCCGTGCCACGTGTCACCATCACAGCCGATCTGCTAACATGCGTCGTGCCACGTGTCAGCATCTTACGGTGCCGACAGTCATCATCGCCACGTGTGGCACGTGTCACTCCACATCATTGCCGTGTCATCAGCCACATCACCAGGTTGACCAAGTCAAACTGCCACATCACCGCCATGTCATCATCAACCAATCAGGAAGTGCCACGTGTCGCAATCCTACGGTGCCGACAGTCTCTTTCCCATGTGGCGCCACGTCAGCATCAATCATTGAGTATCTAATCCTTATCTGACACGTGACGGATAAGAATCTCATCGACCAATCAGAAGCCGCCACGTGTCACAATAATTGAAGCCAACCACTCTGCCACGTGTCACCTTATCAGCTTATCTAGAATCTGCAAACCGACAAACCAGAGTGTGCCACGTCGATAGAAGCTGGCGTAGCGACGCCAGAGGCCTTGGCGTCGCGACGCTGGAACCCCACCGAGGCCTATAAATAGAGCTTCAAATTTCAGTTTTAGATGTACCATTCTCTCTCTCTTCTTTGATGTAAATAGGGAGTCTCTCTCTAGTGTCTTTAATTTAAGTTTTGTAATTAAATTTTAATTACTTTTTGTAATAATAGTAATTTACTTTCTTTACTTTTTACAGTTTTTACTATTCACCATGATGAGGTAACTTCCCCAACTAGGGTGAAATGTAATTCTTTTACTATTGCTATTTAGATTAATCTCCCTTAAAAATAATATATTCACTATTTAAAATTTGACTTAAAAATGATACCGCTATATTGGTCGGTTGGTAATTTAATTTTAATCTGGTTTAAACCTGACTAATCAAGGATACCGCCAGATTGGTCGGTTGGTAATTTAATTTTGGTTCCGCCTTTATGGCTGGTTTATGGACAAATATTACCGCCTTAATGGCTGGTTGGACTTAATTCGACTTAATCAGGATACCGCCAGATAGGTCGGTTGGTAATATTATCACAAGTTTATATATTATTTTATGGGAGATATCTAAATTAGTAGTAGTAAAAGTAATTCCTTTTACCTTAGCATTTTATTTTATTGTAATTTACTTTTCAGTATTTACTTTACCGCATTTTTACTTCATGTCTTTTATTTTCAAGTTTTTACCAGCCCTAGTTATGTGTAGTAACTAAATAAGTTATCTAGGGTTGTGATGAATTCTAATATCACCGGTTTATAAGGGGTTAGATTATAGTTTGGGTAATATAAAAATTTATTTATTGAGTCTTAATCTTAATGTTTTTTTAATTAACTGACCATTAATAAAATTGATCAGGTAAACTTAAAATGAACTAGACATATGGATTTTAAGTTTAAGACCTTAGACTCAATAGCCCACGATCTTCCTTGAGGATAGATAACCATTTAATAGATTTCCTTACAGGATAGGAATATACCTGTCGGGCGGGGGTAGCCTAATTGGAACTTAATCTTAATGAATCTAGGTAATTTGGTTGACATAGACATATGGTTCAATTGGATTATACTAGGTATTTGTAATTGACCATCGGAATAGGCTTTTACATAATTTAGTGTTCCAGGTTAATAAATCAATATATTACCCAACTTTAAGATAACCTCCTCATCTTTAAAATGATATTAAAAGAAATCACAACCCTAAATAGTTTTTAATATTGAATTTTCTTAAAACATACTTTCAACAATCTTATTTACTTGTTTTTAAATTTAGAATCGTCACCATTTCAAATCAATCAATCAATCAATATGTTAGATACTAGTAATCATTTGACTTCATAAAATTAATAGTTTAGCTATTAAGTCCTCGTGGGATCGATACTTTTTATACTACTTGAACGATACGTACGCTTGCGTTATACGTGTGTGTTTACGCCGGTCACTCTTTAAGAAAAAGAAGAGCAAGAATGAGAAACAACGCAGGGAATGACGTCCAGTTCGATATTTCAGACAGAAAGATCGACGTGGAAAACCGAAAGATAGCAGATGCTTCATTTGCAAGAAGAAAAGGCATTTCTCAAAGGATTGTCCTAAGAATCCTAAGCAAGCTACTAAGATGGTTCAACAGATCCATCAGTCTTCCAGGATTGATCTTGACGACGCAGATGCTGAATCATGATTTTCAGAACAAGATCAACTGGACAGTGAAACCATGTTCGCGCTTAACAACTCTGAACTCTCCAGTTCAGATGATAGCAGTAGCTCAGACTGCTACATCCTGGTGTTCACTATACAGCCATGCCAGGCTCTTAAGCCTACTATTCTAGTTCCTTTAGTCCATTTACATATTCTCCCGTCAAAATATGACAAGCCCATTAAAGTCATTGGGTTTATGGACACAGGAGCTCACATGAGCATGATGAATCCAGCAGTTTTGCCACCAGAAGCATGGGTAAAGCATACAGAGTACTTCAAAGCTGCTGATGGTGAAGTTTTCCATACGGATCTCTTCACCAATAAACCTATTGGTATCTGGTTCTTTCATGATTGCATAATATGGACCTGAGTCATTGGTTCCAATTTACCGGATAAAGATATTCTAATTGGTTTTGATGTTTATCATCAAGCCAAGAAACTTCAAATCCAACCTGATAGTATACGGTTTAAAAGATTCATTAAGACTTATACTACTGTTCCAAAATTGTTTCAATCCTCTGCAGTGAGGGTGAATATGGTGGATTTTGAAGAATTGAAACAACAGTTCTCTTCGTTTTGGTCAGAGTCTCACAGCGACTCTAATCATCCAAACCCATTATGGAGAAATGAAGATTTCTTTATTAAGCTTCATTTCAAGCTTAATGAGGATATCAACCCTACAAAGGCTACACATCCGGGGATGACTCATTCGGACCTTGCTTTGGCCCAGAATGAATGCAACTAGTTGCTACAGCAAGGATTGATTGAGCCCACAACTTCTGATTGGGCTTGCCAAGCCTTTTATGTGGAGAAGCGCTCAAAGAAGGCACGTGGAAAGAAACGTCTAGTGATAGACAACAAGCCTCTCAATACTTTCTTGAAAGATGATAAGTTCCCTTTGCCCAAGATCAACTCACTGTTTTTCCATATCCGAGAAGCCCACATCTTCTCAAAGTTTGATCTCAAGGCAGGTTTTTGGCAATTGGGTATAAGCCCAGAAGAAAGGCCCAAAACAGCCTTTTGCATACCCAATGCTTATTACCAGTGGAAAGTCTTGCCTTTTGGCCTCAAGGTAGCGCCATCACTGTTTTAGAAGGCAATGACAAAGATCTTTCAGCCAATAATGTATCACACGCTGCTCTACATTGATGACTTGCTTCTTTTCTCAAAAGATGTTGAATCACACTACCATATGTTATGTCAATTCAGAGATCTTGTCCAAAAAAATGGAATCATGCTTTCAGAAAGGAAAAGCCACATTGGAAAAGATTCCATAGACTTTTTGGGAATGGTGTTCAAGGATGGTCACTACTGTCCAGGAAAACATATTGCACAAGAACTTCTACATTTTCCAGATGACAATCTCTCACGGAAACAACTTCAACAGTTCATTGGGATTGTAAATTATCTTAAGGAGTTTTTACCACATGTCACCATTCATACTAGCCAGTTGTCCAAGATGATAAGAAAGAATGCACCTGAGTGGGGACCTACACAAACTGAGGCTGTTCGCCAGCTAAAGAAGATTTGTCAAGATCCTTATGAAGACTTTGAACCGATGAAGGCAGAGTCAAGTGGTACAAAACCAGCAGAACCAGGCCCAAGCCATACTAATGACATGTACCCAGTCAGTGATCCATGGTGGTACAATGTCTACGGTGAGATTGGTTCGGATTACTCAGACTACGACAACTTCAATCTCTCACCATCACAAAACTCGATGTGACTTGTTTGTCTTTTGCTTTCAATAATTCATGCTTTAGACAACATGATTGGTGTGCTTTATCTTTATGTCTTTGTCATGTTTTAACATCTTTGTTTTAGCATCTTTTCTTTTGCTATTGCTTTTGTAAAAATAGATTCATTTACTTTAGCCTTTTGCTTTAGTTAAATGAGTGGTCTTTATTTAATCTTATCCCTTTGGTGCGGGGTCTTGTCCCACCAAAGATGCTTTGTGTTTCCTCTCCTACATCTATATAAGGAGTGAGGTTTTCAGTTTGTAATAAAGTTAAAGGGAAAGTTCAAGTTGGGTTTTTCATAAACCTTAAGAAATAAAATTTGATTTTTCTTACTCTCTCATGTTTTGCTAAGTAACTCTTAGGTTCACTCTCAAAGCATGAGGGAGTCTTCCATCAGCTACTATTACTTATCCATGAGTTTTCAGTTCACCTCTATCCATCTCTATGAGTATGCTCTTCACTCGCCACACCGATGGATCTTGTGAATCAGAAAATAGTTGGAAAAACACCCTCGATCCTTGTCTTAGGCGGTCTCCTCTGTGAGTCCTATTCACCCGAAGTGTGGGCGCCGAGGCCATGAGTGCCGTTTATGCCCTTTAATGTGGTGGTAGGGACGTACCAGAGAGCAACCCGAGGTTTCAAGCTGCTAAGATAGTTCAACAGATCCATCAGTCTTCCAGGATTGATCTTGACGATGCAGATGTTGAATCGTGGTTTTCATAACAAGATCAACTAGACAGTGAAACCGTGTTCGTACTTAACAACCATGAACTCTCCAGTTCAGACGACTCCAGTTCAGATGATAGCAGTAGCTCAGACTGCTATATCTCAGTGTTCACTATACAGCCATGCCAGGCTCCTAAGCCTACTGTTACAGTTTCTTTAGTCCATTTACAGATTCTCCCGTCAAAATATGACAATCCCATTAATGTATAAATATTGGTCATTCTTCATTTTTTCAACACACCAATTCTCAATTCTCTCAATTTCTTTAATTCTCTCATTCTCAATTCTCTCATCTTCAATTTATCCTATTGATTTAATTTACAATTCTTCAATATTAACAAAAAAATGGAAAATTCATCTGAGAACACCATATCCAATGTGCCAACCCAAGAGGACGACCAAAGTATCGATGCACGAAGAAGAGAAGTTAAGTCTCGATCTTCCGATATTTTCAAAATTCATTTTCATTTAATCAAGACTGAAAAATGAAGGTGCATGAGCAATATGCAACTATTATAGTGTATCTTACAAATTTACTGGTGGTTATGACAATATGAATAAACGCTTTGATAGACATCATGCCACTAAAATTGGACTTGATACAACACAAATTCAAATGGGTAGGTACGCTTCATCTAGTAGAGATACGAGTTCTTTATATTTATTTAAATATTGTGATGCTAAAAATAGAGAATAATTTACTAAATTTACTTGTATGACACATCTTTTTTTATGTTTTGGTGAAAAAATTATTTTTATTAATTATGTTCGAAAAACTTTAAATCCTACTATCTGTAAATGCCTAGAAATACAACAAAATGATAAAATTTTAAATTATACAAAGATGATAAAATTATTTTTAATGAAATATTGAAAGATATTAAAGGTCATCTTTATATTTGTTCTGATATTTGGAGTGATCATTGGCAAACAAACTCATACATGTGCGTGACTTGTCATCGAATTATTGTTGTATATTTAGTGTCATTAAACATCAAATAACATGCAAACAAACAATTCAAGCCAGAAAATTGGATCTAATATGCATAAACCCTAGAAAACCTTAAAACTTGAAAATTAAGAAAAAACCTTATGAATCCAAGTCGAGATAATCCTCTGTCCTTAAGAACTTATTGGCCCCGTCACAGGTGCTATACAGATTCGCAATTGGCCAATGTTCTCCCAGGATAACTTGGTTCCTTCTTGTCCAATGAGCACTCCTTGACAAGTATACAAACTAGGAAATGGTTGAACTCTCTCTCAAAAACCAAAGAACAACAAATGAGTCACAAATTTCGGATATCTTTTCTGTTCCTTTTGTAATGGATATAATGCCTCCTTTTATAAGGCATGTAATGGTGCCAATAAGGCACCCTTTGGGGTGGCGTGCAACCCTCCAAAGGGTTGTACCCCTCACAAGCACCCAATGCTACAAAATGACAAATTTACCCTTAATGAATATTTAGAAGAATTTCCAACAATCCCCCACAATTCTTCAAATATTCATGGAGACACTTGAGAGAGTTACCATGAACTAAAGCTGCATCGAAATAGGTAGCTTTCGCCTTGAACATTTCCTAGTGAGTGACAATCGAATTTACTTGGCAAACTAGTGACCCATAGTCTTGAACTGTTCTGCCGTTGGTGTAAACCAAGACAACTGCCAACACACAGCTTTACTTCAACCATTTTCTCGTTCTACGATTGTGTTCATTTCGGCCCTGAACAACGGTCCCGGATTCATCAGGGTAACCCGCCTTTAAAAGTTCCCATGGAAGCGGCCTCACTTCTTACTTGAAATAGGTGATCTACTATCAAGAGGTAATATGTCTTTACCCCCATTAGGACTCATCTCCTAATATAGTGATCATTAAAAACCTTAGCTTATCCTAACCAATGACAGACAGCACTCAGCGTCATTATCGGAATAGGAAAGAGTACAAAACTCTTCAATGCTTATTTTAAATTGCACAAAGTTTTTGTTGTCCCTTTTGAACCTAGATCTTGGGATCTCCAGTTAGCTAGGTTGGGTTTCCACAGTGACAATTCTTAGATTATAGGCTTCAAGCCCATTCCCCTCGATGACTTCTCAACTTGCTCTCGAGGTAAACCTTTAGTTAGTGGATCCGCTAGGTTTCCTTCGACTCAACATAATCGATCGATATTATGCCACTTGAGAGAAGTTGACCTATGGTATTATGTCTCCGACGTATGTGTCGAGACTTACCATTATACATTGTATTTTGGGCTCTCCCAATAGCCGATTGGCCTTCACAATGTATGACTATCGCTGGCACCGGTTTGGGCTAACTAGGAATATCCTCCAGGAAGTTTCAAAGCCATTCCGCTTCTTCCACTATTTTGTCTAACGCTATGAACTCTGATTCCATAGTAGACCGGGCAATACATGTTTGCCTCGAGGATTTCCATGACACGGCTGCATTACCAAGTGTGAAAGTAAATCTACTCGTAGATTTGGAATCCACTATATCAGATATCCAGTTAGCATCGCTGTATCTCTCTAGAACAACAGGATATCTCTCGTAATGTAGCCCATATTTTGAAGTTTCACATACCTCAAAACTCTTACTATGGCTTTCCAGTAGTTATGTCATGGATTGCTAGTATATATGCTAAGCCTGTTCACAGCTTGAGCGATATCAGTTCGTGCGCAATTCGTGAGATACATCAGACTTCCGATGATCCTTGAATACTCTATTTGCGATATGCTTAAGCCAGTATTCTTTGATAGAGGAAGAGTTAGGTTAGCTACTCCCAAATCTTTCATATCAAATTTACTAGATAACATTTTCTTGGTAGACTGAATCAACTTATGATTATTACCAATTATCAACATATCGTCTACATAGAGACATACAATGACATATCATTCTTGAGTTGATTTGGTGTATATACACTTATCACACTCATCGATTTTAAACTCACTTGACAATATCTCTTTGTCAATATTCTCATGTCATTGTCTAGGTGATTGTTTTAATCCGTACAAGGATTTTACAGGTTTGCACACATTCTGTTCTTATCCAGAAACATTAAACCCTTCTGGTTGTTCCATGTAAGTCTCTTCATCCAATTCACCATTCAAGAATGACGTCCTTACATCCTTTTGATGTATTTCAAGACCAAATATAACTGCTATGGCTATGAGCATTCTTACCGATATAATACGAATCACTGGTGAATAGATGTCAAAGTAAACAAAGCATTCTTTTTGTCTATAACCTTTTATGACAAGCCTTGCCTTGTACTTAACTATTGATCCATCCGTTTTCATCTTCCTTTTGAATATCCATTTGTAGCCCAGTGTCTTACAACCTGGAGGAAGATCAACCAACTCTCAAGTATGGTTCTGTAGGATTGAATCAATCTCACTGTTAATAGCCTCTTTCAACAAAGGTGCCTCCGGAAAAGACATTGTTTCTTTATAGCTTTGAGACTCATTTTCTAACTAATATGTCAGAAAATCAGATTTAACTATTGGTCAACCTGATCACTGTCCTTGACAGTATCGACAGATCTTTTGAGAGACCCTCTTCTTTCTCTTTCCTTACAAGGAAATGTCTCTTCAAAAATTATTACATTCCTTGACTCAATCATCACATTTAGATTGATGTCAGGAATCTCATACTTGTGTACAAAGAATCGATACGCACTACTGTTGCAAGAATATCCGATGAATATACAGCCAACAGTTTTGGGTCATATTCCACCTTCTTAGGTTTAGGAACCATCACCTTGGCAATTGGCAAGACACCCCCACAATTTCATATATTTGTAGGAAAGTACATAACCTTTCCACAACTCATATGGTGTCTTGTCCAATCTCTTGTGAGGAAGCTTGTTCAGAACGTAGTTCGCGGAAAGTAGGGTTTTCCCCCCACAAGTTCTGAGGTAAACCAGAACTAGTCAACATGACATTCATCATTTCCTTCAACATTCGGTTTTTGCACTCAACAATCCCGTTTGTTGAGGAGAATAAGGAGCAAGGGTTTCGTGAATAATTCCTTGCACATAACAATATTCACCGAATGATGAAACATATTCACCACCTCTATCACTCCTGATTCTTTTGATTTCCTTGCCAAGTTGATTTGCAACTTCGTTCTCAGTGTATAAAGCTCTCAATAGCTTCAGCTTTGCTCCTCAGCAAATACACTTAATAGAATCTTGTGCTTTCATCGATAAAAGTGACAAAGTACTTTTTACCGCCTCTTGTTTGCACAATATTCATATCACACACGTCAGTGTGTACAAGTTCCAAGGGTTCAGAACTTCGTTCTATGATGTTCTATGTATTTTTGCTTAAACACATGCCTCACACTTATGTTGGCTATAAATGCAAATTTAGGTATAAGGTCCATGTTAATTAATGTACGCATTGTATCATAATTAACATGTTCTAACCTCCCATGCCATACATTTTGTGACTCAATAATATAAGCAGAAGTTTCAGCTTTATTAACAGCACAGTTGCAGTCATTGAAAAGGCCCTCAGCGAGGTATCCTTTTACTACATAGACATCATTTTTTGTCAATATAGTCTTGTCAGAAACAAATACAAACCCGAGACCGAGTTCTTCTGAATATCTGGAACATGCAAATATTCTTATATGTAAGTTCCATTTCGGATATCATTTTCAGAACCACTGTGCCTTGTATAACCATTCTAGAGGTAGACGAGTTTCCCATTGTCAGATGATCGCCGCCATCGACCTTCTGATATGAGGAAAACATCTTACTATATGCACAGATATGACGAGTAGCTCAGTGTCTACCCATCATTCTCTCGGATTCCCAACCAAGTTGGATTCAGTTACCACTGCTGAGAGGTTCATTTCTGAAATCTCATCAGTTAACTGCTCGTCTTCAGCGACATAGGCTCATTTTTCTTGCCCTTGTCCTGAGACTTTTTGTTTCTGCAGTCCTTTGTCATATGACCTCTCTTTTCACAGTTGTAGCACTTCCCCTTGAACTTCTTGTTCGCTTGGGAAGAATCAGCTCCACTGTTTCTCTTCTTGCTACCTTTTACACCCTCAATGATGTTGACCTTAGACTTCATAGTCTTGTAGCTGGCCTCCTCGGACATCATGTTGTCCTGTTCGATTCTCAATCGAACTCCAAGGTCTTCAAGGCTCATCTGTTTTTTTTTTTTTTTGTGTTTCAGATAGCTCTTGAAGTCCTTCCATGATGGAGGCAACTTTCCAATTTATGGCAACTTGAAACGTCTCACAGAGTTTCATTCCTTCATCCAGTATTTCATGAATAATCAACTACAGTTCACCCAACTGAGACATCATTCTACCCACGACAAATATCTTTTGTCTGGCATCCTCGGTTTTATATTTCTTCTCGAGAGATTCCCAGAGAATCTTCGCAGAAGACATGCCTTAGTACACAATGTACATGGTATTGTCAAGACCACCCATAAGGTAGCTCTTGCAAAGGAAGTCGCCAAACGACCATGTCTCTCCTCGCAGTTCCTTGGCTGCCTCTGATTCACCCTCCACAGGACCCGGAGGATCTTTGAGGTACTTAACCAACTGCAGAGTTGTCAGGTAGAACAGTATTTTGCTCTGCCACTGTTTGAAGTTTGCCCCACCAAACTTCTCCGGTTTTTCTCAATGAGAGACCGGTACTGTGATGTTTCCGCTAACCATATGTAGCTGGAAACAACTAGGGTTCAATAAGTCTACAAAAGACAAATTATACAACGACCAACAAATGATCTTGTCTCAAGTGATATATCAAATATCCACTTGTTGTTCTATTGGACAATAGTACCAAAAAACACAAGTCCTTGAATTTCCAACCAAGATTTCTTATGAAAAGTAAATAAAGGAATATTCCCAGAGGACGAGGGGGGTCCGGAGTAACCACTTAAGTCCCTAACCACTTAGGCTCTTATCGCCTTTTTGACAGAGTATCCTTTAACTACTTTCTCAATAGAACCTCTTAGCAATTCAAATTCAGTATTTCACTTTTTCAATGTCACAAAACAATATACGATAAGTGTAGATATATGTGTATGTGTCAAACAATATTGGATGGAATTACTTGTGTAAAATTACACTTTAAATTCTCAACCAAGTATGCAACACAGAAATAAGTTTCAACTTTATCACTAAGTGTATGCTTGTGATAATTGAACACCCTAATAATAGCTTAAATCTATACTACCAAGATTTAATGTGTTTCAGTATATGATTTACTAAGTTAATATTAACTTAATATAAGTCTTTGCAGTTTATAACAATTTCAGGACAGATTCGTTAGTGTCACGTTTGTATCTACATTCGAACGAGACTGGCAGTGTGGGTGCGTTCGTGTTGCGTTTGACAACGCGTTCGAATGAAGTGATTCCAGAGAGTTGCGTTCGAGTTGCGTTTAGGACGCGTTCGAACGTTCTTAGGCAGAAGGCTTGCGTTCGAGTTTTGTTTGAAGACGCGTTCGAACGTTCTTACGAAATTTTAGATTTTAAGCCTTCGCGTTCGTCGGGTGTTCGAACGCCCTATGGGTTTACATGCACAGTTCGTATTTTTTCCAGAAAATTTCTACCCTAGCATGTGAATTACAGTCTAACAACACTAGAATTAGATAAGTTCTTAATATTGTTGTATATTTAGTGTCATTAAACATCAAATAACATGCAAACAAACAATTCAAGCCAGAAAATTGGATTTAATATGCATAAACCCTAGAAAACCTTAAAACTTGAAAATTAAGAAAAACCTTATGAATGCAAGTCGAGATAATCCTCTGTCATTAAGAACTTATTGGCCCCGTCACAGGTGCTATACGGATTCGCAATTGGCCAATGTTCTCCCAGGATAACTTGGTTCATTCTTGTCCAATGAGCACTCATTGACAAGTATACAAACTAGGAAATAGTTGAACTCTCTCTCAAAAACCAAAGAACAACAAATGAGTCACAAATTTCAGATATCTTTTCTGTTCCTTTTGTAATGGATATAATGCCTCCTTTTATAAGGCATGTAATGGTGCCAATAGGGTACCCTTTGGGGTGGGGTGCAACCCTCCAAAGGGTTGTACTCCTCACAAGCACCCAATGCTACAAAAGGACAAATTTACCCTTAATGAATATTTAGAAGAATTTCCAACAATTAATGCATCATGTAACATGAAAAATGACATATTCCATTTAGAGTTTTTGATTAGCATCATACTGCACAAAAATATTATATAGTGATTAAGGTAATTTTTAATAAATATGGTTATTAGGTAAAATTTTAACAATTGATTTTGACAATACATTTGCAAATACTACATCAATTAGAAATTAAAAAAAAAATATGTCAACCAAATTTGGTTGGTCGATTTTTTCATGTTCGATGTGCATGTCATATCTTTAATTTATGTGTTTAAGATTATCTGACTTTTTTATAACATCACATTAATCCTATTAAGATTGCATTTAATTGTATTTGGTCATATTCTAATGTCAGAATAGAATGAGCCAAGTTTTATAAATTAAATGGTGTTAAATCGGTAAAATTTTCACTATATGTTGGAATTCAACTTATTTTCTTTTAGCTCAAGCTTTTCAATAGAAAGATATATTATGTAATTTTTTTCCCAACATGTTCAATATATAACACTTTTGCCTAGTCAATTGTAAATTTGTGAAAAAAATTAGAATTTTTAAAAGTTTTTAATGATGCAACAGATGTTTTAGTGGAGTTTATTATCATACAATAAATTTATTTCTTACTGAATGTTTGAATATTATTGGTACTCTATATAAGCATGCCGAAAGTTCAAATATTAATGATATTGTTTTAATTAAAGATAATATTACTATAAAGAGAAAATAATTGACTTATTTTAAAAATATTCCATTATTTTATCTTACTGCCACAATTTTTTATCACAGATTTAAATTAGAAGGTTTAAATAGTGGTTTACAAACTTACCATGCATTTTTAAGAATAGATGATGAAATCAATATTAGAAAAATAATAGATGAAATAAAAATTGATTTAATGATTATGGCAGTAAATATAACTTGCAATCATCATGACAATATAATAACGAACCTATAATACATTCAAGACTTAGCGTAAGTGATCGTTGGCTACTAAAACGAAATAAAAAATAAAGGGATATCACGACTAACAATCAAGCACTTTAGAAACAACATGTACATATGATTGGACTCGAGCTAATCTGAAGCATCAAGAAGATGCCCATGATGACTTTGAAGATTTGTTCGACAATGCATCTGTAAGTGCAAGTGGAACAAGACCTGAATGATCAACAACAAGCACAAATAATGATGATGAGTAAATAATTGTAATGGGAAACTATCTAAAAATGTAATGGAACTACATGAACTTTGATTCTTCTCACCCCAAAATGATACGAATGCAACTAAAATTTTAAAAAATTTAAGTTCAAGCTCTTTTATTTTATTTTTAATTTAATATAATATAAATTTTAAATAATAATTTCAAATTAATAAATTTGAAATCTCATTTTTATTTTTTTAAAATTTTTTAAATTAATTAAAAATTATGAAACCGAACCAAAATCGAACCGGAACCATCCGGCTCGATTTTGGTTCGATTCCGATTCCACATTCTATATATAATAATAATAATAATAATAATAATAATAATAATAATATAATAATAATAATAATAATAATAATAATGTTGGTGGTATTTTCAGGTCCTATGATATTTAAGCAATATGATATGGGTAACAAGGGGAAACTCCCTTGTTGATCGAGATCATTAATACCGACCCGACCACATGAGTTGAGGGCCGAGCACTTAAGATCGGTAACCCGACCACTTAAGATCGGATGACCGGGCATTATCAGATTGACAACAACATTCTCAGTTCAAAAGACCATTGTGACCGACCTCATGAAGACCGAGAACATGGCGAGATATGCTCCAGAAGATAAGACATCATATTTTTACTGATAAGAAGATAAGTTATCATACTTTCATGGGGAAAGGTTGATAAGTCAATGTCCTAATAGGATATGGGAGGTGGATAAGTCAGTGTCCTAATAGGATATGAGAGGTGAATGAGTCAGTGTCCTAATAGGATATGGGAAGTGAATGTAGTTTCGACTAGGAATTCTTATGGGAAAATGAATCTGATTTCTTCACTATTATAAATAGATTGGGAAAGTGTAAGTAAGGGGATGAATATCATTATGATTAGGCTTGTAAACACAAGACATACCAGAAAAAGCATATTTCGGTAATAAAACATCATCCATTCTATGCCTGTGGATGTAGGTTGGATCTGATCCGCCGAACCACGTTAAATCTCTTTGTTGATTGGTGTATTTATCTATCTTTTGCCAAATTTACTTTTAGTTTCCGATAAATAAAAAAAATTCACAGTTTGAGGAGGATTATCTCGGGAGTAAATAACCATTATTGCCTCTGAGACCAAAATATGTCGTCAACAGTTGGCGCCGTCTGTGGGGACTCCAATAATAAGTAGCTCGCGTAGTAAGACAATGGCAGAAGGTGGAAATCACCGGTCGTCGGGGAGTTCAACAGCGGAATAGATGGAGAAGATGGAGGAAAATATGAGGAAAGATAGGGAGGAAAATCAAATCCTTTTGAAATCCATGATGAACAGACTAGAGATGATGAAAGAGACAAATAATGAGAGACTTGAAGCCGGAACCAGTCGGAGGAGAGGCGAAATAGCGGAAGGAAAAAGGGTTGCAGATGAGAGCAAAGACGATGAACCTAGGAGGAAGGGTCCATGCGGGATGAGGTAGTGGTAGAAAAAGATTTACAAATGGAGGATACGTGGGAAGAAGAAGAGGGGAGACAGTCACCAGATTCTTCCTATGATAGCCCCCGCGACACCAGAAGGGGAGACATAAAGTATGGTGAAACTGGACGGGAAATCTCAAGTCATGAGGAACGCCGCACCTGGGGTGACAGACGCAAAGAAGGCCACAGGAGGCGGCACGGTAACACAGATGGCAATATAAAATCTTGGTTAAGAAAAGAACTGGCCAAGTGGGAAGTGAACCCCAAAACTGATATGGGAGACGCTCGGGACGACGAGGCTGAATCCCCCCTCACTGAAGAAATAAGGTCGGTAAAGTTCCCAAGACGATTCAACATGCCGTCCATGACGCCCTACAAAGGCCACACTGATCCAAAATCCCATATTGAGAGTTTTGTCCTATTGATGGAGGTCCAAGGAGTAGTAGGGGATGCCGTTTGCAAAGTATTCCCCCTAACCTTGGGGGGATCTGCCATTCTGTGGTTCAGAAGTCTAGCCCCACGGAGCATCGGAAGCTTCGCGCAACTCCGGAATTCATTTGTTCGGCACTTCAAGGGGGCATGTGTCCCAAAGAAGAAAATGGGGAATTGAGGCTCATGAAACAGGAGGACGATGAACCCCTGAAGGCTTTCATTGAGCGGTACCATAGCATGGTGCTCGAGGTCAGAGGATATGAGTCGCTCGAGGCTTTGGAGAGTTTGAAGGGAGCCTTAAAGATCAGAAAGCTATGGACTCACCTGAGGATCCAGGGTACACCGGATTATGCCACTGCTCTGGAAACAGCCCGGAAGTTTGTTTTGTTGGAAGATGAGGAGAGAATTACCCAGAGGGGGACAGCTATCAGAGAGAAGACGATGAGGGCAGAAGCTCCTCGCAGGCCAGACAGGGAGTTCAAAAAACCACCCCCGAGGCGAAGGGAATTCAAGCCGATACCTCAGAATGACCAGGAAAAGGGATATCTCGGGATGTGAACCCACGAGTAATCGCGGGGAGGGAGTGCCCCCGTGAGATGGCCGGTCTGGCCAGCTGGGGAAATACAGCTACGGGGAAAATGTTCCCGTACGTTTTATCTGACCAACGGATCTGTGAGAAGCATAGCACGATGAGGGATTATGCCCTCGTGGCGTTTGCTTTCTCTAGTGTTACTGAGCATAAGGAGGAACATTCCCTTAATGCTTCGGACACTCTTTGATCCCTACCTATTTGGTCATTCGGATCCGTGAGAAACATAGCACGATGATGGATTATGCTCTCGTGGCGTTTGCTTGCTCCAGTGTTACCGAGCATAAGGAGGAACATTCCCTTAATGCTTCGGAAACTCTTTGATCCCTACCTATTTGGTCATTCGGGTCCGTGAGAAGCATAGCACGAGGAGGGATTATGCCCTTGTGGCGTTCGCTTGCTCCAGTGTTACCGAGCATAAGGAAGAACATTCCATTAATGCTTCAGACACTCTTTGATCCCTACCTATTTGGTCATTCGGATCCGTGAGAAGCATAGCACGAGGAGGGATTATGCCCTCGTGGCGTTTGCTTGCTCCAGTGTTACCGAGCATAAGGAGGAGCATGCCCTTAATGTTTCAGACACTCTTTGATCCCTACCTATTCGGTCATTCGGATTCGTGAGAAGCATAGCACGAGGAGGGATTATGCCCTTGTGGCGTTTGCTTGCTCTAGTGTTACCGAACATAAGGAGGAGCATGCCCTTAATGTTTCAGACATTCTTTGATCCCTACCTATTTGGTCATTCGGGTCTGTGAGAAGCATAGCACGAGGAAGGATTACACCCTCGTGGCGTATACTTGCTCCGGCGTTGTAAGGAGGAGCCCTCGAACAATACACAGACTCCATGGAGACCTGAAGTATAGAGGATGTGCCCTTAACATTTTAAACGCTCTTTGATCCAAATCCTGGTTCGCCGGGACTCTGAATTAAAAGATTCAGAATTGTGTTTTGGAGACCTCGGACAGGACGCTGTTTTGAGGCATCTGTGCTGTTGCTTTGGGATAAGTGTTAAGTCACCCCCGTTTTTTGATTTTATTTTCTAAAAGTTTTGTTTTTGTTTTTCGCTGGTCTGGCAAGGGGACGCCCATGCCAAATCCGATAGGGCTTCAAAGGTTGATTCACTTCCCTTCTGAATAAGTCCCAAGGATTAGTCGGCTCGGGGCTGGATTCGTTCCGCCAACGCCACTTGGTTATTCGGCTCGGGGCTGGATTCGTTCAACTGAGGCCATTATGTCTTCTCTCAGCTCGGGGTCGGGTTACGTCCCACCAAGTCTATCTTTTCGGACTGGGGACGTAACATTCCCCTAGAGCCAAGTGTTTCTCTCAGCTCGGGGTCGGGTTACGTCCCACCGAGTCTGTCTTTTGGACTGTGGACGTAACATTTCCCCCAGTGCCAAGTATTTCTCTCAGTTCGGGGTCGGGTTACGTCCCACCGAGTCTGTCTTTTGGACTAGGGACGTAACATTTCCCCCAGTGCCAAGTATTTCTCTCAGTTCGGGGTCGGGTTACGTCCCACTAAGTCTGTCTTGTTGGACTGGGGACGTAACATTTCCCCCAGTGCCAAGTGTTTCTCTCAGCTCGGGGTCGGGTTACGTCCCACTGAGTCTATCTTTTGGACTGGGGACGTAACATTTCCCCACAGTGCCAAGTGTTTCTCTCAGCTCGTAGGCGGGTTTCGTCTCACCACAAGATCATATTCTCGGCTCGGGTCGGTCGGGCCGCGAGTGATTGTAAGCAGGGAGGTCGTTCATAAGACTTACTTGATTCTTTTAGAAGGGTTGCAGATTGCTCGGTGCGGTCAGGTCGTTCTTTGAGTTCACTGAGCACAGTTGGGAGAGAGGAGTTCTCGCGGTTGGGAAAATTTGAAGCGTTCGTAAAAGAAGGCAACAATGTATTACTCTGTTTTCTTATAATCTGTTCTGTGCATTTGTGGCCGTTTGATCGAACGAAAGCGTCAGATATACACCACATGTCGTTTTTAAATGATCTTTCAGAATTGGTTGGACGGCTGAGATTGGGCGTCTTTTGAGTTGGCAATAGCGGTCGGATTGTTTTGCTTTTTGGCGGGAGAACGACAGATGGTTGACAAGTGGCAGGCTCCCGTTAAACCCTAGAAGTGATCCGATGGGCACTTAAGAGGATGTGACGGTTGCGCGTCTCGAGGGACGGTTTACAGAAGGGCAAATAAAGGAATTTCGCGTCGGTAGAAATAAAGACAGGCCGAACACCTGAGTCAAATCGAGGATGAGATAAGTGTAGGACGACGAATTTTCTCCTTCGAAGATCAGCCACCAGTTCATCAGCCGTACCACTCTTTTATATAGTTCCCGGCACCAACTCGTACACTTGTTGGAACCGAGAACTATGAGACAAATGTTGGTGGTATTTTCAGGTCCTATGATATTTAAGCAATACGGCATGGGTAACAAGGGGAAACTCCCTTGTTGATCGAGATCATTAATACCGACCCGACCACATGAGTTGAGGGCCGATCACTTAAGATCGGTAACCCGACCACTTAAGATCGGATGACCGGGCATTATCAGATCGACAGCAGCATTCTCAGTTCAAAATACCATTGTGACCGACCTCATGAAGACCGAGAACATGGCGAGATATGCTCCAGAAGATAAGACATCCTATTTTTACGGATAAGAAGATAAGTTATCCTACTTTCATGGGGAAAGGTTGATAAGTCAGTGTCCTAATAGGATATGGGAGGTTGATAAGTCAGTGTCCTAATATGATATGGGAGGTGAATGAGTCAGTGTCCTAATAGGATATGGGAAGTGAATGTAGTTTCGACTAGGAATTCTTATGGGAAAATGAATCTGATTTCTTCACTATTATAAATAGAAGGGGAAAGTGTAAGTAAGGGGATGAATATCATTATGATTATGCTTGTAAACACAAGACAGACCAGAAAAAGCATATTTCGGTAATAAAACATCGTCCATTCTGTACCGTGGATGTAGGTTGGATCTGATCCGCGAACCACGTTAAATCTTTTTGTTGATTGGTGTATTTATCTATCTTTTGCCAAATTTGTTTTTGGTTTCACATAAACAAAACAAATTCACAGTTGGAGGAGGATTGTCTCGGGAGTAAAAAACTCTTATTGCTCCTGAGACCAAAATCAGCCGTCAACAAATAATAATAATAATAATAATAATAATAATAATAATAAAAACTGATGTATAAGATAATACACAGACTTCTTATTTGGGCTAAAATAGAAGAGATAATAAAATTATTATCTCATGCATTTGAATATTATTACACCATAACAGGTGTGTATAAGTAATCGAAAACGCGGGCCAGGTGGCTTTGGGTCAGTGGTAGGCTGTCGTTGTACTTAACACAAATTGGTGAGGTTAGGCGCGCATATAAATGCCCAAGTTGCAGAGCCTTGAAATAGCAGCGGATGGAAATGGATGCCTTTTTTTTTTTTTTTTTTTTTTTAATTTAAAATTATCTAACGACGGGGATAAATAAAAAAAGATTTACATGTGTTTTGGACTGTTCAAAACATGACAAAACGTGCGTATAATACCTAAATTATGTATTAAAGGAATTTAAATAACCCTAAAATATGTATCATGTTCTTCTTCTTCCTCAACTTACTCTCTCTCTTAAAATCTGATTCTCTCTCTATAATACTCAAATATTTAATCATCCAAGTAAGTAATTATTTTCTGTAAATAAATTTAAGTTGGATTGTTATTCATTTTACATGCATCTTTTTACTAATAGTTAATAAATCTTTCAATATATTTTTTTTAAAACTCTGATTCTCTCATTTAAAATCCCATTCTCATCTCAGCAAGTAAATTTTTAATTTTTTGACGGAATTTCCTAAACCCCATCTAAATGCCAGTGCCACAGGGCGTTAGGCACCGGACTATAGTCCAACTAACATTTTAGATTATTACACACATCCTCTGTCGGTGAAATAATACTTTATTTTTTTTTTTTTGTTATTGCATTCTCAGTAGGCCAAAAATATCAGGATCCCAACATAATAAATAAATAAATATTTATAAGTCTCAATAATCAACAAAGTCAACAAGTGTTAGCAAAATTACCGTATTTCCCATGTTTCGGAGACGGCAGATAAAATGAAATTAAACAGCTGTAAACACTATTTTTTTCCTTCAATACAATATAAATTTATAAATATATAATTTGAAATTTGTTGAGATATTAAATATAAAAATTTTATATTTATTAAAAATGAGATATATAAATTGAATTATTTTTGACTTCTTACTCCTAATGGCACGTATACTATTTACTATTATAAAAAAAAAAAAAAAAACAAAGATTGAAGTTGCAATTGGGGTGTAGTTTCAAAGTAACTAGACCCCATAAACAACAACCCATCATGTAAGCTAAAACGCCTACGGCGGCTTTTGGACCGCTTTTCGTTTTGTCCTCGTGCTTTTTTTTTGGCCTCTCTCTCTTATTTATTGCTTTACTCAAATACAAAACAAGAAGCACATGTCAAAATTCGTCTGAGAAATTACATTTAATTGAATAATCGATTAGGAATTGACTTCGATTTAGAAAATTATAGGAGTTTGGTTTGGTATGGAAATCGAGGTGTCGAATTCAAATATGGTGTCGTTGGGCGTCGAGAGTAAGAGAGACGAAGAAAAAGAGAGGTTTCATGTGAAGAGGAAGACTTTTGAGTCTGTCCTCGAGCAGTGTCAGAGAGCTCTTGAATTGCTGAGTGACGGTTTGGATGAAGAGGATAACGATGACGGCGCCGCCATGTCCGACGACGAGACGAGCCGCGAAGGATCGTCGGCTCAGCGCATCGATCGACAAGCCGATGAGGTACGAAACGGATCCTTTAGGTTATGGAAATTAGTGAAAACCACTGGATGTCATTTTCTATGCTCAATTTAGCGGTTTCTGGTAAATTATGTTCAATTAATCTCTAATTGGATTATTCATTGTTTTATTTGCTTGATTTTCATATGAACATTAGTCTGCTCGTTGTAGATTTCATAATGATGCTATTACTTGGCCCAATTATTTTAGCGCTTTTTTTTTTTGTACGTGAGCCCGCTAGCCTGCCATGAATATGTAGATTCTGATGATATATAAAGGATAAAGTGCTATGGAATATGGTCAAATCCAAAGTTATCTGATCTAAGCTTTCCTAATCTTAAGTTAGATTACATTTATTATATTGTACTCAATAACATACTTTCTTAGCTTTAAATAAGATTGTGTTTTTTCCACTTTTCCTTGACGCAGCTATGCGATCTTCTGAAATCTAGAGTTGAATGCCCTGACTTCCTTCAAAAATTGGAGTGTGTGCAGTTGTCAGATCCGCCAAATAATATTGGTATGCATCCATAGACGGTTCCCTTTAGCATTTATTAGCAAATTTTTATTTTGACCTGTTGCTATTGCATTGCATGCTCATTGGTGTAGAAAATTATGTAATTGGATTTACAATAATTTTGCCTTGCTCTTCATAACCTAATACTAACAGCAAGAAAGCTTCTCTTTGGTGGCAGATGAAGGTAGTTCATGGGACATGGTCAGCGATAATGATCTATGGGTAAGTGAAAATATCGATTTGGATCAAGAAGATTATGTCCTTGTTAGGGAAGAAGATATAGTAGATGGCATCGCATGCTTCATGGCTGCATATTTGTTGTCCCTTAAACAGGCCAAGGTAAGTAATATTTCTGCCATCCTTCGTTGAAGTTCTAACCCTAATTCCTCCAAATTTCATACGCTTACCTTATTCCTAACCCTAATTTTACAAAATCCTTTACCTCTCATAAATTTCAAAAAGCCCCAATAATACATAAACCCTAATTTCTGAATAACCCCTAATTGCTTTCTATTCTTGTTGGTTTTTCATTAAATTGGCCATCTTTCCCTATCACTCAAATAATATTTTTTTTATGATTAATTTGTCCAAATTTTCTCAAAATCGGAAATCCCCAAATTGACCTAAAACCTTAAATTTTAATTCTCTGCTGGCCGAAGAATTGTTGAGGTAGCGCGTTGTAGAACATTGGGATGAACTATTATCATATACTGGTGATGTTGTATAAAGGGTGAGCTATAATCAAACACTGCTGATATAGTGATGTTTTTTCATCTTCACTGTGTTAAATAGTTGTACCCCATGTAACTAATCTACCATGACTGCACATAAGGTTTTTTGCGTTGCATTTGAAAACAATAAAATGCATATAACGATTAACGACTTTAGGTTGGAGTAGAAATTCTGCTGGCTTAGAGTTTGGTTTGTAAGTGCTCACCATGACACGTTCAAACTTATTAGACTGCTCTGTTTTCTAACTGTGATCCACTTGAGTTGAAGTCTTGTTAAAATGGAAGCTTTACAAGACATGCCAGATTTTTTTGATTAATCGATAATTGAGACTTTTTCATTGAGTGGCTAATAATTGTCTAGTTGTAGTTCCGTACCCAGTGAAATACTCGTATGTTTTGGCTTGCCTTGTGGCATAACATAGATATATAGATTATCAAGTTGAAGACTTGTTGAAAATTATAATCTGTATGGGAAGCATCTAATATTTCTATCTGTTTGCAGAATTTGACCCCCAATCAACTTCAGGAAGGTGAGTTTTGCTTCATCCCAGTAAGATTACCTTGCAATTATATTTCATAGTGATGTCTTTCTAAAAGTTTGAAGATAGATCGTTACTAATTAGCTCTCAGAATTTCTATTCCAAACAAGCTTAATGCATTAACTGGAACAAGTTTTGTCAGTAATTTTCCAAGTTAGTCTGATATTTTATGTTGGATCATTTCAGCCCTAAGAAGACTCTCTCTGTGAAGAAGAGAAAAGGAAAGCTTCGGAAAGCATGGGATGGAAGCAAAGTCCTTTATAATGTAGCTTCCTGGGGGGCAACTGCTGTTGGGTAGGCAATTCAAGTTATATTATTAACTAATCCGGTTGCTTTATTTTCTTGCATAATTCTGTTTTATTGTTCTTATTTGGAGTGCAAGTAATGTCTTAGTGAATGAAATGTTCTAACTTCTTAGAATTTTCATTTTCCGATGCTTCAGCTTTTTTATTTAACATTTTGCTTTTCCAGTGTTCTCTTAGTATATTAAATTTTAACCTCTTAATCTTTCAATGGTGCATTTCTAACAGGATATATCAAAATCCCGTTATTCTTAGGGCTGCCTCTAAAGCCTTATCGACTTCTTGCTATGTAATATCAAAACTCCTCTGATTTGCTAGAGTCGCTTGGAGGATAGTTGTGTTGGGAATTGGGATGCAATGACGCTGCCAATGCGGCTTGGCATTTCGCCAATTGTGTAACGTTAATTGGATCTTTGGGTGTTACAGATCTCCGGACGCTGCAAAAAATAACATATAACAAAAAATAACTTGTTAGAAGAATTATGAGTAGCCGAGTTGCTTTGATAGATCCCGGACGCTGCAGGAGCTGATGCATTTTTAATTTAGCTAATCGGTTATTAAATCATTTCTCATTCATGTGAGCAGCAGGTTTCTTATTTTCAAATTATAATATAAGAAATTTTATCAATACAATAGCTGTGCTTCTCACTATAATTTACCATTTTGTTGTCCTCCTTTACTGAGGATTTAAAATTATCACGCCCATATTTGTGATTTTTGGTCTTCCTCAATTGTTTCTCCTTTGCTAATTATTTTTGCCAATCTAATCCTATATTCTCTATTCATTATATTATGAACTAGCACGTATCAAACTCAACCTATATAAAATTGTCAACACAAATTTCATTTTTATGTGCTTTTTTTTTTTTTTTTTTATTGTTCTTGATAATTATTGTATTATTATTTATTTTATTTTTTTTGAAGAACCCGCACATTGTGTATATTGAACATACACATTTTATTACTTGGTCACCTAGTTCAATATGTAATTATTTATTTAATACAAAGATTAACAAAACATATTGTATTCATTAAACTTTCAGCTTTTAAAAAGAAGCTCAAATAGGGAGTGAAATTAGTTTTTTATTTTTATTTTTTTGTTTTTATATTCTAATTTCTTCTCCACTAACGTGATCTGAATTTGAACTCATGCGATTTCCAATCAAGATAAGCTTTTAAAAAATGTGAAACTCGGGAAATTATGGGATTCTACTGACTACTTGTTTCCATGCTTAACATATATTGTTACATTCTCTAAATGTAGATCAATAGATTCAATACATAAATAAAACTTACAATTAATCATGAATTATAATTATTACGTATCAAATCCAATTCATATAAAATGTAAAAATAAATCTCATTTTACGTTTATATTTTTTTTTTCTTAATATTTGTTGATACATTGTAAAAATCAATAGCACTTTGAAGGTGGAAGAATTTCCCATGGTCAATTGGTCAAAATATCCTAGGCAAGTAACTCTAGTGTCTATCCACCATTCTTTCGGATTTCCAACCAAGTTGGCTTCAGTTACCATTGTTGAGAGGTTCATCTCTAAAATCGCATCTGTCATCAGCTCATCTTCAGTGACATGCGCCTCATTCTTTTTTTCTTGCCTTTGTCCCGAGGTTTCTTGTTTATGCAGTCATTTGCCATGTGACCGCTTTTCCCACAGACATAGCACTTCCCCTTGAATTTCTTGTTTCCTTGGGAAGAATCAGCTTCATTGTTCTTTCTGTTTTTGCTACATTTGCCACCCTCAATAATGTTGGTCTTAGACTCTATTGTCTTGTAACTAGCCTCAGACTTCCTGTTATCATCTTTGATTCTCAATCGAACTCCCAAATCTTCAAGACTCATCTATTTCTTCTTGTGTTTCAGATAACTCTTGAGGTCTTTCAAAGATGGAGGCAACTTCTTAATGATTGTGACAACTTGAAATGTCTTACGGAGTTTCATTCCTTCATTCAGTATTTCATGAATGATCAATTGTAGTTCACCCAACTGAGACATTACAGTCATTGAATCTACCATTTTATAGTTCAGGAACCTACCTACAACAAACTTCTTTTGTCTGATATCTTTTGTTTTATATTTCTTCTCAGAAGAATCTCATATTTTCTTTGCAGAAGTCATGTTTTGGTACACATTGTGCAGGGTATTGTCAAGACCGCTCAAAATGTAGTTCTTGCATAAGAAATCGCCTTGCGACCATGCCTCAACTGGAAGTTGCCAAGCTGCTTCAGTTTCTCCCTCCACAAGATCCAGAGGAGTTTCTTTGATATACTTAGACAATTGTAGTGTGGTAAGGTAGAATAGCATTTTGCTCTGTCAGTGTTTGAAATTTGCTCAACTAAACTTATTTGATTTCTCCACATGAGCGACCGGTACTGTGATATTTCCACCAATCATGTGTAATTAGAAGCAATACACAAGATAAATCACACAAAAATCAACTTTATGATTCTATGAGTTACACAAAACGATAATATCAATCAAAGTTAGGAGATTTTTTTTTGTGTTTTCTTTTTATAGTTTTTTTTCCCCAATTTATTTACAAAAAAAATTTAGTTTGTTTTGCCTTTATATTCATTTTGTATTGGGTTATTTTGAGTATGCATTTATTATACTGTTTAGAAAAGTATTATGTAAAATATTTGTTGAAGTGAGAATATTTTTAGGATTTTGCGGTTAGTCATAGATTTGTTTGTATATTTCTTGAAAAAATGCCACTGAGAGAGCAATTAGGATGTGTTTGGGATGTTTGGTATTGTAGCAAGTGGACGTTCAATTTATGATATTTTCACTAGCCATGTGTAACTGAATATAATACACAAGATAAATTACACAAAGATCAACTTTATGATTCTATTTATGAGTTACACTAAGGATCCACTCATTATTATTTTGAATAATAGTACCAAATAATACAAGTCTTTGAATTTGTGACTAAAATTTCTTATGATAGGTGAACAAAGGATAGTTTATAGGACGAATGGGTCTAATATAACCACTTAAATCTCCTGCCCTCTTAGGTTCTTATTGCTTTGGTTATAAAATTTTCTTAATCATTTTCTTAATAGAAAATCTTAGGCATTCAATCTTTAGTATTACACTTTAATTCTCAACAAGTAATATAACAATTATTTAAATAAATAAATTCAGTCAAGTTTGGAAGGAATTACTTATGTATAACTCGGATCAAGTCTTTGTGGTAAACGTTTAATTCTCAACCAAGCATATAACAAATAATTAAATAAACAAGATTAAATATTCTAAATTTTATCATATAATAAACTAGCTGTATGTATGTGATATTTGAACAACCTAATATTAACTCAAATCTATACTACCTAGTTTTCAAATTTTTTCTGTATATGATTTTTATTAAGTTAATATTATACTATGCATATATTTAATTTATGTCTATATTATCAAATTTCATAAGTAAAGCATGTGTATATCATATAACAATTAACAAGTTAATATATGATTATAAAAATCGATGAATTAATTGATTAATCTAAATATGTGAATTAATGTATGTTACTATTCCAAAATTAATTCAAATCTGAAAAAGTTTCAGGTATGATTTGCGTTAGTGTCATGTTCGTTCATCCATTCGAACGAATCTTTCCAGAGAGCTTGAGTTCGAGTGACGTTCGCCACCGCGTTCAAACAAAAATACGAAACACTTAGTGTTTCTTATGTGTTCGTCGGACATTCGAACGCCTTTACGTATTTTTTATGCGCAAAATATATTTTTTAAAGAAAAAAGAATAACACATGTATAAATTAGAGTTAACAACACATACAAATTAATAAAATCTTAAGATTGTTGGCCGAGATGTGTTATTTAACATTTTTAACATGCATTATTCAATCAAAATTATCAAATAGAAACCATGCAAATCATAAATTGAATACAAACACAAAGAGTTGGAAAAACCTAGAAAAATATTATGTAGAAGATGATAAATTTGAACCAAGTCGAGAAAACCTATATCTCTAAAAACTTATTAGCACTGTTTTACTGCATTACAAATCTCTTGAGCCTAACATTCTCCCAGGATACTTGGTTGATTCTTGTAAAAGAGACACTCATTTCTTCAAAGACTTGAACTAAAAAAAATGGTGGAAACTCTCTCACTTGAAAACCTTAGATTCTCCAATATGAATGAATTTATAAATTCAGTAATGAATGAATCTTAGAATCAATGAATGTCGAATGAAGAACCTAATGGACTTATTTATAGACATAGAATGTTGTCTTTGTAAAGGTACTTGTGTCAAAATGTATATTCCTTTAGGAGTCATGACTCTCCAAGGAAACCTTTCAACCCTAAGGGTTATGTCTGTTGACGGCGGATTTTGGTCTCAGGGCAATATGAGAATATTACTCCCGAGACAATTCTCCCTCAATAGTGAATTTGTTTGGTTATGGGGGACCAAAAGCAAACTTAGCAAAAGACAAATAATACGCCAATCGACAAGGAGATTTAACGTGGTTCGGCGGATCTTGGTCCGACCTACGTCCACGGGCACAAAAAGGATGATACTTTTATTACTCAAACACGCTTCTCAGCTCTGCTTCTTGTTTTTACAAGTCTGATGGTAATGATTTTGATGCCAACTCTCAATGCTCTCAACTTGTTCCTCTTATGCACACTCTACCCTTCTATTTATAAAGTGAAGAAATCAGATTCTTTCTCCTACAAGAATTTCCTAGTTGAAATACTTTCCTTTTCCCATAAAGATTCCTAGTCAAAACTATTCAATTTTCCATAAGGATTCCTAATCAAAACTACCTTTACTTTCTTTATCCTACTAGGACTCTGAGTCACCAGTTTTCCCCATGAAAGTAGGATAACTTGCCATCTTATCCATAAGAATAGGGTATCTTATCTTCTGGAGCACGTCTCGCCATATGCTCGGTCTTCATGAGGTCGGTCATGATGGCCTTTTGAGCTGAGAATGTTGTTACCGATCTGATAATGCATTGTCATCCAAACCAAAGTGGTCGGTCACCTATCATCAAGTTTTCGGTCTCTTCCTGTTGGCTTTATAACACTCATGTGGTCGGGTCGACATTTAATGATTTTGACCGAGAAGGGAATTACCCTTTTTACCCTTGCCGTACTCCTTAAATGACATAGGACCTGAAAACACCATCAACATTTTCCCTTAGTTCTCGGTAACAATGAGTTAGCGAGTTGATGCCGGGAACTATAAAAAAAGATGGTGTACCGATGAATCCATCGGTGGTCACTCCAGGAACCGCAGAGAAAAATGTCTTGGCTGCAAATCTGGTCATTCCTGCCACCTTCATGTGCTCAGTCAACGAGGATCCCGATATCTACCCGTGGAGAAAATGCTTTGCCCTTATGCTGATGACGATCGACTCGGTGGGACGTAACCCGACCCCGAGTTGAGAAGAACATTTAGCTTTGGGGGAATGTCACCTCCTTATACCAATAGAGGGCCGACCATGGGGGAGATGCTCCGATCCCATGCCGATGATAAGTCTCTCGGTGGGACGTATCCCGACCCCGCGCTGAAGAAAGACGGCTCTGGAGGAATATTACATCCCCAGTCCAAAGAAGCCGACTCGGTGGGACGTAACCCGACCCCGAGCTGAAAGAAGACGGCTCTGGGGGAATATTTCATCCCCAGTCCAAAGAAGCCGACTCGGTGGGATGTAACCCGACCTCGAGCTGAAAGAAAGACTTGGCTCTGAGGGAATGTTACATCCCCAGTCCAAAAAAGCCGACTCGGTAGGACATCCCCAGTCCAAAAAAGTCGACTCGGTGGGACGTAACCCGACCCCGAGCTGAAAGAAGACTTGGCTCTGGGGGAATGTTACATCCCCAGTCCAAAGAAGCCGACTCGGTGGGACGTAACCCGACCCCGAGCTGAAAGAAAGACTTGGCTCTGGGGGAATGTTACATCCCCTGTCCAAAGAAGCTGACTCGGTGGGACGTAACCCGGCCCCGAGCTGAAAGAAAGACTTGGCTCTGGGGGAATGTTACATCCCCAGTCCAAAGAAGCCGACTCGGTGGGACGTAACCCGACCCCGAGCTGAAAGAAAGACTTGGCTCTGGGGGAATGTTACATCCCCAGTCCAAAGAAGCCGACTCGGTGGGACATAACTCGACCCTGAGCTGAAACAAAAATCGATCTCGGCGGTACAAGAGCAGACCCGAGACGGAAAGAAACATCGGTCTCGGCGGTACAAGAGCAGACCCGAGCCGGAAAGAAACATCGGTCTCGGCGGTACAAGAGCAGACCCGAGCCGGAAAGAAACATCGGTCTCGGCGGTACAAGAGCAGACCCGAGCCGAAAAGAAACATCGGTCTCGGCGGTACAAGAGCAGACCCGAGCCGGAAAGAAACATCGGTCTCGGTGGTACAAGAGCAGACCCGAGCCGTAAAACAAATATCAAAACCATTGTGTGGGCCATAACAAACAAGCATAATCAAATGTCAGCCTAAGACAGAAGAGGTCTTACTCACATTTTGGGATCCGTTGCCTTTCTTGCAACTCTACAAGGGTCACTACAAGCAAGGCTCTTCTTAATACATCCTCTATACATCTCAGCATTCCACGCATCCGACCGGATGACTTCCGCTATCAACTTTGGTCGACCTCAAAAACCGAATGGTCTATGTACACACTGAGATAGCCTTTTTTCACCAAGTCTTCCACCTGCTCACGCAGGTATCTGCACCCATTCGTGGCATGTCCCCTTACGTTATGGTAGATACAGTAAGCCCTACTATTTCCCTCCTTAATCGGGAACCTTTTCAAATTAGGCTCGGCCAACAGACCTTTATCCTGGATTTCCCGAACTATCTGGGCCATAGGTTTGTTCAGGGGGGTGTATACTGTTCTCCCCGCGACACGGTTGACTTGGAAAAATAATTTTATCTCTTGAACATGACTACTCAGAGGTGTCGGTCTGAGTTTCTTCTGCTCCGGGATTGGTCTCCTCAAATTTCTAATCGAATCCCACTGATTGTCTGACCTGAGTATCTTAGCCTTTCGGGTGTCTACTCCCCGGGCATTCTTTTTCTCCTCCTCTATTAAGATAAACTTCCTGGCCAACTCCAGGGCAGTGGCATAATCCGATACGTCTTGAATCCTCAGGTGAGTCCACAACTTCCCGACCTTCAGACCTCCCTTGAGACTTTCTAGCGCTTCCGATGACTCGTACGCTCCGACCTCGAGCACCAAATTGTGGTACCTTTCAATAAAATTCCTCAGGGGCTCATCATCCCCATGTTTCATCAGTCTCAATTCTCCCACCATTTTCTTTGGGACGCAGGCCCCTTTGAAGTGTCGAACAAATGACCTTCTGAGTTGAGCGAAGCTACTGATGCTTCCCGGGGCAACACTTCTGAACCACAGAATGGCAGACCCGCCCAAGGTTAGGGGAAATACTTTGCAAATGGCATTCCCTACTACCCATTGGACCTCCATCAATAGGACGAAACTTTCAATATGGGACTTTGGATCTGAATGGCCTTTGTAGGGCGTCATGGATGGCATGTTGAAATGTCTTGGGAATTTTGCCGACCTTATTTCTTCTGTGAATGGAGATTCAACCTCACCGTTCCGAGCATCTGCTGTATCAATTTTGGGGTTTACTCCCCACTTGGCCATTTCTTTTCTTAACCAAGACTTTATACTGCCATATGTGTCGCTATGCCGCCTTCCGCGGCCTCCTTCGCGTCTGTCACCATGGGTGCGGCGTTCATCATGACTTGAGACTTCCCGTCCAGTTTCACCATGCTTCATATCTCCCCTTCTGGTGTCGCGGGGGCTATCATAGGAAGAATCTGGTGATTGTCTCCCCTCTTCTTCTTCCCACGTATCCTCTGTTTGTAAATCTTTTTCTACCACTACGGACCTCATCCCGTAGGGACCCTTCCTCTTCGGTTCATCGTCATCACTCACATTGGCGACCCTTTTTCCTTTCACTATTTCGCCTCTCCTCCGACTGGCTCCGGCTTCAAGCTTCTCATTATTCGTTTCTTCCATCCTCTCCAGTCTGTTCATCATGGATTTCAACAGTTTTTGATTTTCCTCACTATCTTTCCTCATATTTTCCTCTATTTTCTCCATCCATTCTGCTGTTGAACTCCCCGACGACTGGCGATTTCCACCTTCTGCCATGGTCTTACTACGCGAGATGCTTTTTGTTGAGTCCCCACAGACGGCGCCAACTGTTGACGGCGGATTTTGGTCTCAGGGCAATATGATAATATTACTCCCGAGACAATCCTCCCTCAATAGTGAATTTGTTTGGTTATGGGGGACCAAAAGCAAACTTAGCAAAAGACAAATAATACGCCAATCGACAAGGAGATTTAACGTGGTTCGGCGGATCTTGGTCCGACCTACGTCCACGGGCACAAAAAGGATGATACTTTTATTACTCAAACACGCTTCTCAGCTCTGCTTCTTGTTTTTACAAGTCTGATGGTAATGATTCTGATGCCAACTCTCAATGCTCTCAACTTGTTCCTCTTATGCACACTTTATCCTTCTATTTATAATAGTGAAGAAATCAGATTCTTTCTCCTACAAGAATTTCCTAGTTGAAATACTTTCATTTTCCCATAAAGATTCCTAGTCAAAACTATTTCATTTTCCCATAAGGATTCATAATCAAAACTACCTTTACTTTCTTTATCCTACTAGGACTCTGACTCACCAGTTTTCCCCATGAAAGTAGGATAACTTGCCATCTTATCCGTAAGAATAGGGTATCTTATCTTCTGGAGCACGTCTCGCCATATGTTCGGTCTTCATGAGGTCGGTCATGATGGTCTTTTGAGCTGAGAATGCTGCTACCGATCTGATAATGCACTGTCATCCAAACCAAATTGGTCGGTCACCTATCATCAAGTTTTCGGTCTCTTCCTGTTGGCTTTATAACACTCATGTGGTCGGGTCGGCATTTAATGATTTCGACCGAGAAGGGAATTACCCTTTTTACCCTTGTCGTACTCTTTAAATGACATAGGACCTAAAAACACCATCAACAATGTCATTTCTCATTAAGGAACATATCTTTTCCAATGAACCATTTAAACCCCAGGGATTATGTTTTTCTTATTAAGGATTACATCCTTTCATTTCCTATCGATATATGCACCTATATATTTAGAAAATTCATTACATATATTTTATAAAAAAAAAACTCTTATTAGTTATTAGGGTTGGTGCTCAGAGTGCCAATCCGGATCGTATTTATGTCCGATTCATAAATACGAACAATTCTATTTTCCATAATATTACTAATTTAATGGTAGCACCATTGTCTTTAATACGCTTATTCGATCTAATTACGATTAGATATCTGATTATGATTAGATCGAAACTAAATCTGGTTTAGCGATACGTGTATATTAGACAAAGACCCTAGGATTTACAATATAATGCGCAGTTACAACGTAGTTTGTAATTGACATTGGGAAACACACTATAAGATGTATATCCTTAAATAAAGTTCCTGGTCAAGATTTACTAACACGGGTCGGTTAGTAAAATCCGCAGAGACTAGTACATGTCGTATATCGTGACTTGGTCCGATGGGTTATCCCAATGAACCATGAGTCTCGGGAGACTCGTATAGACATATAGGTGTTTATTTGATAAGACACTGAACGACTCATTGAAGATTTCCTAATAGATGGTACACCAACGTCAATAGGAATCTTCACGAGTTGAGCGAGCATAGTGGTCTTTTGACTTGAGATACCACAGTGGGATATATGAGTTATCCTCCACACTTTGATGGCAGTCACGTCACCGATCTATTTAGATCAGACCTCCGCATGTTCGTTAGGTGTGGACCGATGCTCATGATATCCAGTGCGTATCAAGATATGATTTGTCAGTCCTGTGTACAGGGCATAGGCATCCGCACGTGTTTACGATCTAGTAAATCCATGGTCGTGGTATAACATCGGAAATCAGTTCCGAGTGTTATTTAGAGATCGTAAATTGAAAGTCGATTATATTATACCGAACGGATTTGACGTTCTCATCTATATCTCATGTATAATATTGATAGCATGTGACGGAGAAATTATATGTATGCAATGACCTCGATTTGAATAGTTTAGCGAGATTGTCAGTGGTTGTCATAATCCATGAGTGGGTGGGTTATGGACACGAAATTGGATTTCGTGACAGATAAACCTAAACTTAGAAAGTCTCACAATATGAAGTGTACTCGTTGAGCAATTGGGAAACACGATATGAATAATACGGATTATTCATAATACTTCATCGGATTAAATGAGTTAATTTGAATCGTTTAATCGGTTAAACGATAACACATGCATTAGGGGATTTTGGCCAATCGTAATTATTGTGTATTTGTATTTGATACATAATACGATTAGATACACATTAATTATTCGTCAAATGAGATTTTGACATATGCCATAAATATATGTATTTATTTTTTATTGTAAATAAAAATACATATATAATACTAATTATATTAATTGATTATTTGGATATTTAATTGTTAAATATTTAAATGATTAATTAATAAACTTTTTCATAAATGTTATGAATTTTGTCAAAGTATTATTGGTTCACATGGCATGACTTTATTAAAAGTAAATGTGTGAAAATTTGATTTGTCACCAAAATATTTACTTTCATTAATTAATTTTTTTATTGGCCAAATTACTATTATAACTCTACAAAGTCGGTCAAGAGATTAAAACTTCAATAATTCATCACCATGGCTGAGAGAAACAAAACAAAATGGGTTTCCAAATTTTGTTTGAAGAATCCATGGAAAAGTGAAGAAAAACACAAGAAAAAGCTTAGGAAAAATGAGAATTAAAGGTAGTTCTTTATGCTCTTGAACTTAGAAATTTTATTTCTTATTCTTGTGTTCCTAGAATAGTTTTAGGGTTTTCTTCACTTGTTAAAATTTGGGACTTTTGGTTATGGATGATGAATTGGAAGCTAATGAAGCATGTGTGAAGTATATTGGATGGAATTATTATAATTAGTATCCAATTTGGTCATTAGATGAGATGTTGTCATTCTAGAGTGTTATGACCACTCTTGTAATGCATAGAATTGTTCTTGGGTGATTCATATGTGGTGACTTGAGTAGGTGTTTTGATTAATTGATTTAATATTGAAAATTTGGATTTAAAGCATGAAAAATCTTAATTTTTGATTCTGAATCAGATCTGAGTAAACTGGAAATTCTGTGATGAATTTGATGTCATATGAATGTATTGGATGTGTTTTAGGAGTTGGAACAGTTTCCGGAAAGTGTTTCGGAGTTGAAATAAACGAAAACGGCGAAAAACGGCGTTACCGGGTGACTTTTGAGCCAACCAGATGACGGCTGTCCAAACAGTGAGTTCGTCACTGTTCGGGCAGCCCATGAACTGCCCTAACACTATTGGGGCTGACCTGGGCAGTCCCCATAAGTGTCAGGTAGTCGGTTCGGTCAAAAACACGTTTTGCGTCATTTTGCGGAAAAACGTTTTTCGTAAAAGTTTCGCGACATTTCATATATATTTATGTCACTATTTGATATTAAATAAATAGGTTTAGGTGAAATATGAATCAATTATTCATATTAGATATTGAATAATTTATTCAGTAATTTGAAAAAAATTTAAATTACGATTTCGCCCGAACCGCGCTTCCGCTGCGCCCATCGCCCGAAACCCCAACATTAGTATAGTTGTAATGATTAGAAGAGTTACAATATAATTTTTTTTAAATAAATGTTATATTCAATGAATATTATTAATTTTATATTGTTATTATTAAAAAATTTAAAAACTATATAAAGAGACACAACAATATTTTAAATAGAAAATTCCTAAAAAAAACATGCTCTTAATGAGTCATAATTTTCTAAGCTTCTTCCAATTGAGTTCAAAGTATAGTCTTAAGTTGACTTTCATCACATTCATATCCTTTTTTTTTACATATCTCCATTTCAACCTTAATATATATATATTTTTTTTAAATATAATTTTTTTAAAAAAATATTGTTCATGCGTGAACAATGAATTTTGGTACTGTTCACGAAAGTTCTTTTTAGGGATTGAACTTCAAATATATATATATTTAAGTTTCTTAAAACATTTTATATTTTGGGAGATATTTAGCTTTTAAATTTAAAGTTTGAAATAAAAACCAAATTTATCTAATACCCTCACACTATTTTCATTTTTTATTTTTATTTTTTTAGTGGCCAACTTATTCATTTTATTATGCATATTTATGTCATTTGATATATAGATGGAGTAAATGAGAACAATATTTTTTGCTTAGATTGAATTGGAAGTGGCCTGATGGTTTTGGACTTATTAGGAAATTCCTCTATCTTAAATAATTAAAAAGCTTAGGTGGAAATGACTATTCAGATATATAAATTTATTAAAGTCACTTATTAATAACAAACCAAAGCTCTTAAATTTAGGAATATTTAATCTTATTTTATAAAAATTTTCTTTTTTGACTAATTTTTTTCTTTACTTTTTTGTCATTGTGTACAAAATTAAGTTTAAATTAATATATATGAATGAAATTCAAGTAATTTTTGTGGGGAAATTCCTTGCTTTAATTAAAAAAAATCTTGATGTGTCATGTGCATATTTATAGTGAATTTCTCCTTCTTCTAATTTCAATAATATATATATATATATATATATATGATCATGAACATTATATATTATTGATCTATGAATGAAAAGCTTTCAAATAAGTACTCATATTACCATGTTTCGATGAAAAAAGAGTTCAAAAAAATGCTCATTACATTTATTAGAGCTCAGTGACCGATGTGAATAAGATACACATAACATAACTTTCAGTTACTAATGTGACTTATTCATGTTATTAAGAGCTTAAGTTACAATATATATATATATAATAGAAATCACAATAATATCATTATATTCATAGTCATAATCATTTATATTCAATTTATACTAGTTTTTAATTTATTAAGTACCATATTTCTTTTATTATAAACATTACAAGTATATGTAATTTTGATATTAATAAATTAATAAATAATAATTTAATACTTCATTTTAATGAAATGTGACTTAGGGTCAGCAATATGATTGACGACAAGTAATGTGACTGAGACATGCACAATAAAAATTTCAATCATCAATGTGACTGAGGTTAACAATGTGAATGAGGATCAGCAATATGATTGAAGGTAATCAATGTGACTGATGCACACAAAACACAAGTAGGGATGACAGTGGGTAGGGTATGGTGCAGGTTTTCCATTACCAAACCCGCACCCGCATATGTAAATAAATTACCAAACCCGCACTATACCCGTTGCGGGTTTTAATTTTCATTACCAAACCTGCACCGCATATAAAAATAATTTACCAAACCCGCATTGGTACCCAACGGATTTTTTACGGGTTTTTAAAATATTGAATTACTTTGTGTTCTTAATAATATAATTTTTTTAATTAAATAATTTATTTTTAATTACTAGTTGTAGTTTTCACATTTGTTTTTCATTTGACATATACAACATGCAATGTATGTATATACAGTACATAGATAACATAATGTATGAAAAACTCAGTACCATATGTTTATTTTTTCATATAAACATAATTAAAACGAGTTCGTCCCTTCATAATTATAATGATCTAAGTTAGCCAACTCAATAGAAAATAAACTAAAAAGTAATCACCAACCTTTGATCATATTTTTTATGCTAAGTGTAATGAAAGTGATGCTTACAAGGCTCAAATGGTGTAAGTGTAATGAATAAGCAAGAAAGCTATTGAAGTTGCAGCAAACACTAGCTTATTTTGCTCCTCTCCCGTTTCTGATCATGTGAACTTAATCCAAATTTTTGTATTATAATTTTATTAACAAGTGTGATTAAAAAAAACCAATAATAGTCATGCAAAAAATCTTCAGTTGGGCAGGTTGCGGGCTGCGGCTGAGTGGGAGTGTGGAACTGTGGATTAGTGTTTTAGGTTTAGGTTTTGTTAGTTGTTTTTATATTAAGATTTTTTATATTTAGGTTTAGGTTTAGGTTTTGTTAGTGTTTTAGGATTAGTATGCGGATACCCGTATTTTTTCTTAAATACCAAACCCGCACCGCACCCGCAGCGGTTCTTCTTTAAATTACCAAACCGCACCCACTAATATATTTACCAAATTCTACCCATTGCGGGCGGGTTTGCGGGTAAAATTGTCATCCCTAAACACAAGTCACCAATATAGCTGAAGTAAAATCTAATTGTGACTGAACTCAATGTGATACGAGTAAAATATGATTGTGACTGAAGATAAGTAATATGATCAAGACACACACACGATATAAATTTCAGTCACCAATGTGATTGAGGCAAAATATTACTATGACTGAGGTTAATGTGAATATAAATGAACACAATGTGAATTAGGAAAATATGATTTAGGTTAAAAGTGACTTAGGTAAAATGTGCATGTAACTGAGCTCAATTAGACTTAAATAAATTATGAATGCGATTGAGGGTAAGAAATGTGACTGAGGATAAACGATGTGATTGAGATTAATATGACTAAGGTTAAATGTGATTGTGATTAAATGTGATTGTGACTAAGTTTAATGTGATAATGATTGAGCTCAATGTGACTTAGGTAAAATGTGATAGTCACTGAGCTCAATGTGAGTTAGGCTCAATAATGCGACTGATGGTAAGTAATGTGACTAAGACACACTAATTTCTATCACTAATGTGATTGAGGTAAAATGTGACTGTAGCGGAGCACAATGTGACTGTATATGAGATCAATATGGCGATGACTGAGTTCAAAGGTAAAATATAAATATGTCCGAGCCTAATGTGACTTAAGTGAAATATAATTATGATTGAGTTCAATGTGATGTATGTAAAATGTGACTATTATTGAGTTCAATGTGACTATAACAACGTTTGTCTTCATTATCATACCAATAGGTTTATTACTCAAAACACTTTGATAATTTTTCACTCGACTACGTGATCGAGGTAAGCAATGAGATCAAGGGCACTACTTTCAATCATCTATGTGATTGAGATGAAATATGATTATGACTGAACTTAATGTGACTTAGACAAAATATGACTTAGATAAAATGTGATTGTGACTGAGCTCAAAGTGACTTGAGGTAAAAAAAAAATGATTGTGACTAAGGTCAATATGACTTGGGTAAAATATTGTAATAACCCATAAGATTTTAACCGATTTTAGTTCAGATTTTATGGGATTGATTTGTTGGTGGTAGAAATTTTCCAGATTCGAGTAAAGTCATTAGCAAAATCTATAATTAATTTTTTGGACTAAGATCTTCCGTGTCATAATTGTATCTTTATGGAGGGTTGTGTGTTGTATAAGATTAAGTTTATTAAATAAAGAGTTAAGTTAAGTGGCACTTAATGTGTTTTATTTTGCTTCGTAAGGCTAATATCTAGATTTTCCTTTTCTTTCTCACCCATTTAAAAACAACAAATTTCTCTCTTTTCTCTCTCCATGGCTCACGAAATTTCCTTCTTCCTCACCCCCCCTTCCACGCCATTTTGAACAGCAAGCTAAGCTTATTTGCTTGAATTTTGGCTTCCTTTGCTCATCATTCTTCATCCTTCTAGTTCCCAACTAAGTCTTAGTGAAGAAACGAAAATCCCTTTTCCGTCTCCTCTTGGCCGAGTACTGTAGCAGCTTGGGGGTTTTTGATCTTTTCAATTTTTAAAGGTAATAAAGCTTGTCTATTACTCCTTGTTGATCTATTGGTTAGGTTATTGCATTTGGATTTTTGATTATGCTTTATTTTTCTATATCATTAGATGGGTTTGTTGAGCATTATGGTTTATGGTGTTTGTGTTTTGGAGATCGGAGATTATGTAAGAATTTGGGACAGTCGGGATTTTAACTCCTCCGAGCAGAGTGGTTTGGCGGCCGAGATTCCAACGATACCAAAAAAAATTGAAGATTCTTATATCCATGAAGGGTTGTTGGAAGGTCGTTTTGGTTGTAGAGTGTAGCTATTGTGGTGAGATAAAGGAAAATTGAGCTTAAATAAAGGGAAGGGTAGGTTCGGTCATGGTGAGGAGTTCTTGGTGGAGTGTTTGATTAATGTGGGGTTGTAGTGCACTATTTTGGAATTAATTTGATGTTTGAGTGAAGTCTTGTGGGTTATTTGTTGTTGGATTGGTGAATGTGATGATTTGAGCAAATGTTGAATTTTCGGCCATTAGGAAACAAAAATTGTTGCTTGTAGCTAGGTTGGAAAAAATTATGGGTGGTGTATTTGGGTTGTTTTCAGTCATGGGAACTTTATAGAAACTTGTAGTATTTTGTTAATGGCGGGTTGTGTATGCAATGTTGATAAGTGGTTGATGCTAGATTAATGGAATATTTAAGTTGGGTATTGGTAAAATTTGTGACTTTGTCGGGGTTGTGCCTAAGGTGCTAGTTTCGGTCATGGACAGAATTTTGTGGGATAGTGTGGCTTTAAAAAGCATACTTTAGAGAGTGTAATATCGACATAACGATGGATGGATTATATGGTGGGTTGTTCGAAATTAGTTTATTTACGCTAGAATAAATGAGGAGAAAATGTATTAGGAAATGTTCCATTAAGTTAAATTGCATTATAAGTTACTTTTCGTTAGAATGTTTATCGATTATAGTCTCATTCATTAATCTATTGTAGATCGCCAGTCTGACCCACCATCTGCTTCGCGGTAACTTTCAGCTTCTCGACTCACTGTGAGTGGATACTTTTTTGTTGTTTTGTTGATGCTTTTGTTTTACGTTCAGTTGATATTTTCACTGCCATTTTTATTTTGATAAAGATAAGTTTGAATAAAATTTGTTTCTTGAGATATTTTTTATTTGATGTATATGATGTGTAATTTGCCACGGTACTTGTATAATAATTTTAATTTTATGGATTTTAAAACTTCTGTGGCACCTACTAGGGCCCTGTCTATCTGAAAATGGTCGACCCACTACCCTATGTCGACATGGTCATGTTAGTATATTGTCCGGTCTTTACACGCAACTCGGACAATGAATGTCTGTATGGTTTTTGATAAATTATTTTAAAGAAAAAATTTTGAACTTGATATCTCATCTGATCTACATTTGTTTTACTTTTGTTTCCTTTTATGGTATCTGCTCACTAAGTTCTTAAGACTCACCACCCCCCACAGTTTCTTAGTCTATTTTTCAGGATCTCCCATAGCCTTCAGCGAGACCTTATGGATTTTGTATGGAGACTACGACTTGGATGTTGGATATTTTGAATTTGCAAGTCACCCAGGGTTCTCATTTGGATTAGATATGAATTTTGTGTCTTTTGCATATTTTGTGTATTGAGCCCTTCTGGCTCACTTCACTTGTATATGTATTATGGAGTTCATGACACTGAATGGGATTTGAGAATATATTTAATATGTTGTGTTGTGTTGTGGGCACATAGCCCTTTTTTAGCATTTATGGAGTTGCTTGTATTAGTTAAATCATGAATCACATGTGTCCCGTTGAGGCTGGTTACGCCAGTCTCTTGTCGGTAACACTCCGATTTGCTCTGGCTGTTACAACTGTGACTGTGACCGAGCTCACTAAAATGTGACTTAGCTTAATAACAAATCACTAAAATGTGACATTGATACTAATTTTTGTTTTCATTTAATTGGAATTAGTATTTGGTTCCTTTTATAATGTTGTAGGTCTCTGCCATATTATTTTGTGAGTCATTACATATGTAAATCGAATATTCGAGTATAAAAATATGTTTGTTTTAGTAAAAATAATTAGAGTTGTGTAGTACGTGCCAATACCACAACTTTAGGGTTGATTTCAACTTTAGGAAATTTCGAATTTGAGAGGGATATATTGATAAGATAACAATTGTGGATATGTATATTGAATATATATAGAATTTATAGATTGTGATTTGAAGTTCAGATGAATGAGATATAAATGTTTGAAAATGATTAATCTCAAATAATCAATGTTTTATAAATATAAAGATATTTTGACTAATTTTTTCACCGAAATATATCGACAATGGTACTTATTTTAAACCTTATGATTTGCATATTTTTTTTTTATAAAAAAAAACAATTTATATTTTAAAAGATATATATTAATTATTATTTTAATCTAGAAAAAATCTAAAATAAACGCAAGAGTTCTTTATACAATTCTCATGATTTGGAATTCTGATTTGAGAAGTACGCGCGTGAGTTCTCATCAATTAATGTCTTTTTCATGTCATGTATTATAATTTTAATAGCAACGGGACTAAATACAAATTAATTTATGTGTATGGACCTTTTGGTATAGGTTGACATGGTTTTGGGCTTATTAATAAAAATCCCATTCAATTATAATTATAATAGATTTTATAGAAATTTATTAAAAAAAAAAACTCTATTTCTTATCACTTATTATAATAAAAAAAATCTTACCTCTAAAAATGGGCACTGCGTTTTGAAAGTATATGTTTTTATTTTAAATACATACTAAATATTAATTCTTTTTTATTTTTTATATGCGGATGAAACCACTTATAGTCACATTGAGATTATGTCCAAATAAATAAACACTCAAACACACTCATAATTGACAGTCATTTGTAACTATAGGTGAAAAAAAATATAATCACAATATGACTAATGTCATAAAATGTGATTAAACTTAATGTACCTAAGGGTGACTAAGGGTTAGCAATGTTACTTATATAATTAATGTGACTGAGGTCATAAGTGTGATTGAAGGTCGGTAATATGACTAAAGTCACAATTGTGATTGTGCTCAATGTGTATGAGGGTCGGGAAATTGATTGAGGTCACAATTATAACTGTGCTCAATGTGAATGAGGATCGTCAATGTGACCAAGATAAATAATGTGATTGAGAGTCGGTAATATGACTTATAGTCAATAATGTGACTCAGGTAACTAATGTGATTGAAGTCACAAATATGATTGAGAGTCGGCAATTTGACAGAGGTCATAATGTGATTGTGGTCAATATGACTAAGAGTCTGCAATGTGATTGTGCTCAATGTGAATGAGAATATGCAATATGATTAGGGTAACTAATTTATCTGAGGTGAAAAATGTGACTGGGGATTGTTAATGTAACTAATGTTACAATTGTGACTATTTTCAATGAGACTGAGGGTCGGCGGTGTGATTGAGATCATAAATATGAATGAAGCACACCTATGACTAAATTTTCAATCACCCAACTAATATTCATATTGTAACTTTGGGTAAATATATGAGTATGACTCAGTTCTTCGTGACTTAAGTAAAATGTTATTGTGACTGTGTTTAATGTCACAGAGGGAGATTTGTTGTATGACCAATATGACTAAGGTAAAAATATAATTATAACGAAGGTCAATATGAAGTATGTACGACGCAATAATTTTGAGGTTAATTTCAACCTTACGTAAGTTCAAATTTGTAACAAATTTGTTGATAAATATTTGATGAATGGTAAATCTATCATTATTTCTCACTCATTTAACCTAATATTTTGTATAGTTTCTTGAGTTTTGTGAACGTTTTGATGTGTTTTGTGTTATTTTGCAGATAAATAAAGTTGGGAAAGCATTGAAAGCAATTTGGGGCCAAAATAGAGAAAACATGACAAAAGGGCAATTCGGTAATTTTTCCGCGTCGCGACGTCTAACGTGCGCCGGACATGCTAACGTGCGCCGAGGGACACGTGTCAGAATCTGAGAAATTGGACTTGCTAACGTGCGCTGGCCTTACTAACGTGCGCCGTGCCACGTGTCATCATCACAGAAGATCAGCTAAAATGCGTCGTCTGCCACATGTCGAAATCTCATTGGACCAAAGCAAGCGTGTGCCACGTGTCGAGTTGTCATTGGACCGAATCACCGGAGAATCACATGCTGCCACGTGTTAATCTCTCATTGGACCAATCCTAAACGCGTGCCACGTGTCAGATGATCATTGGACCGAAAGCTCAGCCAATCACCGTGTGACACGTGTCGTCTTCTCATTGCACCACCTTTACCGCGTCACACGTGTCATCACCAGATTCTGCCGACAGATCACGCGTGGACCAAAACCGCGTGCCAGCGTCGCTACGCTGGGACCTTTGGCGTCGCGACGCTGGTTCCAGAAAATGCCTATAAATTCAGGCCTTCACCACTTCATTTGGTGTGCTTTCCTTGGGAGCTTTTCCCTGTTTTTAGAGGATTGCATCTATTTTTGTATATATAAATAATATTTTAAATTATGTATTTTAATTTTGAGTAATAGTAATAGTAGTTCTTCTTCTTCTCTTTTCTTTTGTTTTTGTAGTTAATTTACCGTTGGGGTAAAAGGTGAAACCTTTAATATAATTATTTAGGTAAATCTCACTTAATTGTAATATTTAAATTATAATTTAACCGGATTAATTAATGTCAGAATTTATTACCGCCTTATGGCTGGTTTAAATATAAATTACCTTACCGCCTATATGGCTGGTCTTTATGTGACTATAATTACCGCCTATATGGCTGGTGTATTGGACTAAATGGATTACCGCCTATATGGCTGGTTTTAAATGTTTAATATTATTAATTCCTGAGAAAGCAGAATATAAAATAATTTATATATTATAATAAGTGAAGATTCCTAGATAAGAAATTTAATTGTGGATCCTCTAACCCCAGCATTTTATTTTATTCTAGGGAAGTGATGAAACACAATATCCACACTTAATAATTGATTTCTTTTTATGGGTAATTCTTTAGTTTGTTTATTGAGTCTTAAGCTTAATGCTTCTTGTTGTCTGATCACCAATAAGATTGATATGGTAAACTTAAAATGAACTAGACATGGATTTTAGGTTTTAGCCTTAAATTCAATAGCTCACGATCTTCCTGAGGATAGATAACCCTTTAATAGATTTCCTTACAGGATATGAATATACCTGTCGGGCGTGGATAGCCATAATTGGAACTTAATCTTAATGAATCCAGGTAATTTGGTTGACATAAGAATATGGTTCAATTGGGCTATACTGGGTATTTGCGTCTGACCATCGAAGAGGCTTTCACATATCATCGTGTTCCAGGTTAGCAAATTATTTTTATTACACATAAATAAGAGAATCAATTCATCTTTATAATAATATTGTGTGGAGTCACGACCCTAGATCATTGAGTCTTTTATTTTATTTTCCTTAGTATTTTCTTTTGAGTCTGTTTTTATTTTATTTTTGCAAAACCACATTCAACCAACCAAAAGCAATCAATTCCTTCTCCCTATAATTAGATACCTGTAAATAAATAGAATCAATAATTAATAACAACAGTAGGAATTAAGTCCTCGTGGGATCGATATTTTTATACTACTTGAACGATACGTGCGCTTGCGTTATACGTGTTGTTTACGCCGATCAAGTTTTTGGCGCCGTTGACGGGGACTTATTTTTCTTGAGTTATTAATTTTGAAGCTATCTAATTTACTTGTATCTAATTTTCTTTATTTTTATCTGTAATTTTTTTTTCTTTTATTTCAGGTGGTTGAACAATGGAACACTACTGGGAGATTGAGAGATTACGTGTTTTACAAGAAGAGATACACCCCAAATCTGGGAGCAACAGTCCGGTTTTCTGAGGCCTGTTGTACAGCCCAACGACTATCACTGGATGCCAGAACCAAACAATACTACATTTGCTCAACAGAACTCAATGTGGAAATGTGACATGGTAATGGTAACCACCCAAGCGATTATTGCGAGTACAACTACAATTCAGGGGGCAGAGTTATCAAAATCATTCATGGTATGAAGAACCATCACATTTCACAGAACCACATTTTCCATCTTATCCACCATCCACCTATGATTTTCATCAACAATCAGAACCATCAGAGGAAGATCAGTTGATTCATATGTTCAAGGAACAAGCAGCTCAAATGGATGCACAAATTCAGAGTAACGCAGAATCCATACAGAGAATGACAGATCATATCAGACAATTAACAGAAAACCAGAGCTACATACCTCAAGAACCATTTTCAGATGACACTGATGAAGCCTTCGAGTACCAAACAATTCACGATGACACTTTAGCAGAGGAGGAGGCTGAGCAGTATCAGGAACCAGAGGCAGAGCAAGAAACAGAGCAAATGGAGGAGCAAATGTCTGACCTTAATAAAGATCCAGAGCATTCAGGAGAAACATCGCTGTTTTGGGGAGTACAAATCAAAGATATCAACCAGAAGCTTGACAAAATGGAATTTCCATTCCAAGTCAAGCACTATACAAGACCTCCTGATTTTCTTTCTTTCTTTGCAGGAACCACTGAGTGACAATGAGCAAAAAGGTGGCAAGCACTGAATGAGACAAACTCTTTTTGCCGCTTTACCTTTGGAAAAGACCCTTCAAAAGCAATGCTCACGGGATTGTCTTTAATCGGACATCCAAAACGACGCTGAACCTCCTTGACATATGGATTTCAGTCACGTCTGGCTGAAGACGAAAAATTTAGCGCTAGTAGGGAGGCAACCAATGCAATTTGTTGTAATTTGTTTTCATATTTTTTGTGAACTTTTTAATTTTGTGTGTTAGTTTTACAGGAAAATAAAAACGGAATTTTTCAGGACAAAGTAAGCCAGTGCAAGCGGGATTTTCACAAAATAAAAATTTGACAAAATCACGAAGATATAAAGTCAATCCAGTAGAGATGGCAGAGTAAGGATTGAGTTATCGAGACACATCCATGTGGATTTATCAGTCGAAAGACTTGGTTTTGCCAAAAAAAATATAAAAATAAAAAAAATAAAAAAACAAATTCCCAGGGTCGCGACGCCAGGTAAACTTCACGTCGCGACACTGGATCGATTGCAGGCCCAAAAACAGCAGCACCACCGTGAACCAAATCATCCAACCAAGACTCATCATCATCTCGACACATCTAGCCCTCATCGCCCAAACCGCAACCACTCACCAAAGAGCCAAACCCATCATCATCTTCTTCTTCGAAATCAATCACCATCACCGAAATCTCCATCTTGACCGAGCCAACCTTCACCATCGCAGGTTTCGACTACCACTGCCAACCACAGATCCGACAAGAACCACCACCACCTACAACCGAGACCCATGGCCGAGCTTCCAACCTTCGACCAAGATTCACCCAATCCGAGAGCCATCGCCGAGATCCACCCAAACAGAGACCGAACTGAGCATCGCTGGAATTGGACCACCAATGAGACGAGCCGAAGCCATTACCTCCACCACCGTAGACCTCGCCGGAATCAACCACAGCACCATAGCCAAACCAACACTAAACGAATCCACCAAGCCACTGTCGTTCATCTCAATACCAAGGCTAAACCGAACCACGGCCGACCAACTGAGCACTTCCAAGACTGAGCCGCCATCACCGGAACCGAGCACCTCCGTCACTGAACCCACTGCCGAATTATTAGCCGACCATCACCGTCCTAACCATCGAATCCGAACCGAGACAACCCACAGCCGGAACCAAGAAGCCACAAATCCACCAAGACCGAACCGATCCTTATCCTCCATTGCCGAATCATATTTGGAATTGACGGTAAAATTAATAAAAAAAATTTGATTTGGTAATTGATTTCGGTTGAGTTTTTATTGATTGGATGTGTTGAAGTGTGAATTGTGTGAAATTGAATTCGTAGATTTTGGGGGCGAAGTTTGTTGTGTGGTGATAATTTTATGGTGAATTTTGGGGAAATTATGAGTTTTTAGAGGTGATTCTGCCAAAATTTTTACTAAAAAAAAATGGTCCAATAACGACAGTGGTAAGAATCGTAAATTGGACATAGATCTTAATCAATTATTTTTCCTGTAAAATTTCAGCTAATCAGGTATTACCTTCTAAACTCTTCTTCTACTTTTTAAGACATTGGGGACAATGTCTCATTTAGGTTTCGGGGAGAGAATTAGTTGATCAGTACCTTGTTTTTAGTTTGTGTGTTGTTTTATTTTTAGTCCAAAATTTTTCGAAAAATACAAAAAAAAATTGAAAAAATTACAAAAATATTTTGTGTTTTTTGTATTTTTATTTTGACTAAAATGGTGAAATTGGTGAGAGATAGCTGAGTAAGGAGTTTCCACTCCTGAGACATATCTCAAACCTATTTTCGAAACGAGTTAATTTTTTTGTTTATTTCCTTTTAAATTATTTAATTTGTAAATTCTCCATAAAATTGACTTAAATGGATCTTCATATGCTCAGTTGGCAGGTATTATCAACATGCATAGTAACATACGGACATAAGTTGTAATTGAAAAGTTTGTAATATTCAGTGCTCTAGTTTAATTGGAGGAAGCATCTCAAAAAGTGATGGAGTAAAAAAAAAAAAAAAAAACGTCTGAGATCCGAGTTATTAAGTCTGTAAGGGTGTTTTTAACATCTAGTGCCCTAAAACCAACTGGTTTGGGAGTCACTGGCCCAAAGCTCGTTACATGGATCGAAGATGCGGCAAAAATATATATATATCTGAAGTCTGAGTAATTAAGTCCGTAGGGGTGTCTTAACACCTGATGCCCTAAAGCCAACTGTTTTGGAGCCACCGACCCAACACTCGCTACATAGATGGAAGGTATTGTATATAAATAAAAAATAGAAAAAAAAATCAAAGAAAAATCAGAAAATCAGAAAAATTATTCCATTGCTACCAAAAGGTGTGAAATCTGATAGAACTTTAGGACAAAAATATTACTCTCTTATCAACTGCACTTATGATTGTTGTGGGCAAAAATGAGTTGATTAATATCTTGTTGGATGTGTATATGAAGAATGGTAAAAATAATCGGAGAATTTACTTATTCGGTAATTTAGAAAGAAACAAAACAACTAGTAACTTGGAGTAGAAGTTTCACCTGATTAGTCACTAACTTCTTTATTCTCTTTTCTCTTGTCTTTTTGCATTTGTGTGCATTAGTTTTAACTAACTTTTACTTTTGTAAAAATATTTGTGGTATCATTGCTGTAAGCCCTCACGAGACTACAACTCATCCACTAGGGACACATAGGGGTTTAAAGGCTTGTTGCATACGCTAAATGCAACCGTGATCCCTACGAAAGTGGCTTAGTTAATTTTATTATGTTATTTTATTTTGTGTTTTGCTCGAGGACTAGCAAAATGTTAGGTTTGGGGGTGTGATGAGTGGTAAATCTATCATTATTTCTCACTCATTTAACCTAATATTTTGTATAGTTTCTTGAGTTTTGTGAACGTTTTGATGTGTTTTATGTTATTTTGCAGACAAATAAAGTTGGGAAAGCATTGAAAGCAATTTGGGGCCAAAATAGAGAAAAAACATGACAAAAGGGCAATTCGGTAATTTTTCCGCGTCGCGACGTCTAACGTGTGCCGGACATGCTAACGTGCGCCGAGGGACACGTGTCAGAATCTGAGAAATTAGACTTACTAACGTGCGCCGTGCCACGTGTCATCATCACAGAAGATCAGCTAAAATGCGTCGTCTGCCACGTGTCGAAATCTCATTGGACCAAAGCAAGCGCGTGCCACGTGTCGAGTTGTCATTGGACCGAATCACCGGAGAATCACATGCTGCCACGTGTTAATCTCTCATTGGACCAATCCTAAACGCGTGCCACGTGTCAGATGATCATTGGACCGAAAGCTCAGCCAATCACCATGTGACACGTGTCGTCTTCTCATTGCACCACCTTTACCTTACCGCGTCACACGTGTCATCACCAGATTCTGCCGACAGATCACGCGTGGTCAACCCGCGTGGACCAAAATCGCGTGCCAGCGTCGCTACGCTGGGACCTTTGGCGTCGCGACGCTGGTTCCAGAAAATGCCTATAAATTCAGGCCTTCACCACTTCATTTGGTGTGCTTTCCTTGGGAGCTTTTCCCTGTTTTTAGAGGATTGCATCTATTTTTGTATATATAAATAATATTTTTAATTATGTATTTTAATTTTGAGTAATAGTAATAGTAGTTCTTCTTCTTCTTTTCTTTTATGTTTTGTAGTTAATTTACCGCTGGGGTAAAAGGTGAAACCTTTAATATAATTATTTAGGTAAATCTCACTTAATTGTAATATTTAAATTATAATTTAACCGGATTAATTAATGTCAGACTTTATTACCGCCTATATGGCTGGTAAATATAAATTACCTTACTTACCGCCTATATGGCTGGTCTTTATGTGACAGATAATTACCGCCTATATGGCTGGTGTAATTGGACTAAATGGATTACCGCCTATATGGCTGGTTTTAAATGTTTAATATTATTAATTCCTGAGAAAGCAGAATATAAAATAATTTATATATAATAAGTGAGATTCCTAGATAAGAAATATTAATTGTGGATCCTCTAACCCCAGCATTTTATTTTATTCTAGGGAAGTGATGAAACACAATATCCACACTTAATAATTGATTTTCTTTTATGGATAATTCTTTAGTTTGTTTATTGAGTCTTAAGCTTAATGCTTCTTGTTGTCTGATCACCAATAAGATTGATATGGTAAACTTAAAATGAACTAGACATAGGGATTTTAGGTTTTAGCCTTAGATTCAATAGCTCACGATCTTCCTTGAGGATAGATAACCCTTTAATAGATTTCCTTACAGGATAGGAATATACCTGTCGGGCGTGGATAGCCATAATTGGAACTTAATCTTAATGAATCCAGGTAATTTGGTTGACATAGGAATATGGTTCAATTGGGCTATACTGGGTATTTGCGTCTGACTATCGGAAGAGGCTTTCACATATCATCGTGTTCCAGGTTAGCAAATTATTTTTATTACACATAAATAAGAGAATCAATTCATCTTTATAATAATATTGTGTGGAGTCACGACCCTAGATCATTGAGTCTTTTATTTTATTTTCCTTAATATTTTCTTTTGAGTCTGTTTTTATTTTATTTTTGCAAAACCACATTCAACCAACCAAAAGCAATCAATTTCCTTCTCCCTATAATTAGATACCTGTAAATAAATAGAATCAATAATTAATAACAACAGTAGGAATTAAGTCATCGTGAGATCGATATTTTTATACTACTTGAACGATACGTGCGCTTGCGTTATACGTGTGTGTTTACGCCGGTCAATATTATAGGTATGTATGTTAAGTATATGTATATTTTTAAATATTGTGATTTTCAGTTTGGATGAAAGAGATATTAGTGTTTAAAAATGGTTAGTTTGAAATTATTATTCTCTTATAAATGTAAATGTCACTTTTACTCATTTTTTCGTCGAAATATATTGATAATATGTTTTATTTTAAAACTTATGATTTTTATATCAATAATATATAATTTTTTTTCGTGAAACACTTTTTATTTTGAGAGCTATTTAATTTTTAAATAAAAATATGGGAAAAAAAAGATAACCAAATTTAATCACATCCCATTTTAGGCGAGTGGGGTGTGTGCTTTTTAATTTTCTTTTATTTCTTTTGTTATTATCCTTATTATTATTATTCTTTTTTTTTTGTTTGGTTAATTTACTATATTATAATTAAATGTAAACTTTTATGTTTGGTTAGGGTCAAATATTAAAATTTTATGTTAATTGAGGTTTTTATTAAAAAGCCTCTAAATTTTATATATATAAAAGACAGAAAGAAAGATAAAATTTTATTTATAGGCTGAAAAAACTCAATTAACATGAAATTTTAATATTCAAGAGAGTTTCAGTGCAAAGGACTTGGCCGCTGCCAGATGGCAGAACAAAGTGCATCCACATGTATCCCACGGATTTCAATATGTCCCACTATTTTAATTTAAAAAATTATTATAAAAACCTACATATTTTGTCAAATGACAAAACAGGATTGAGAATCCTACTCTTCCAGTGCATATTAATCTTCAAGGAATTTCAGTGTGGTAAAGCTATTATCATATTTATGCCAGAGCAGATTACAAAAATGTAAAAATCATTTTTTTTTTCTTTTGAAAGTTATTCAGTGATCTTTATAATTGAATACACATTAAAAAAAAAAAAAAAAAAAAAAAAAAAAAAAAAAAAAAAAAAAACTCAACAGGGTGACTGGTGAGTGAGACTTGACAACTTAGAGCAGCTGAGTTGCTTGCTCCCTTGCCCAAAAATATATTAGCAGAAGCTGATGACGAAATTCACTATCTGCTTATCAGCAGGCCAAGCAAAAAAAAATAAAAAATCTTGTACCACATTCTCCTCTAATGCATAGACAGTCCTAATAGAAGTATGTATTGTCCTTGTGATTGGGAGTATCCTTGCATAGCATTGAGCGCACTTCCATGATAGATCTTGGGGCCTCCAGGTCTTTCTCTTGCAGCCCATTCCCAAGTAGCTGCTGCATCTGTGACCCAAATGTATCATCCAGAATCTGTCCAAGTATCAATCATAAAGGTAGTCAAGATAATATGGTAAAATGAACAAACAAGGACAAATGAAGGTTTTTTGTGCCACTTCTGGCTCCAAAATGCCATTATTGCATTACCGCATTGGTTGATTATGAGAACCTATAGGATATAAAAGGATGGCCTATCCTGCTTCTTAAGTCCTAATCACCCTTACTTTCATGAAAGGAAGACAACATATATATCATCCCCAATTTCAACAATTCCTCACTCTTTTACTCCTATTCGCCTACTAAAGGCCTGTTTAGAAGAGCAACAGAGTATAATAAGTGTACCGAATGACCAAAACTAAGCTTTGAAGAACTACTATCATCCAATCCCCGTTTAAAGGAATCACCCAGAGGTATAATGGATCCATTTAGATCCAAAAGTACTTATCTATCACCATGAATGGGACCAATTTAACGAAGCAGAATCACAGCCAAATTTATGCTATCGGCTCATGAACAATATCCTGAAATTCTAAGTTTCAAAAATTTAACTAGGAGGTGTACCAAGAGCTTCTAAAATGGAAGTATCCCATTCAAGATGACAGACAGACAGAGTCACAGATCAAATCCTACATGAAAAATTTGGACTACTCAATTTAACAAGCATTGCATGACTAATATATTCAGCTTAATGCTTGTATGCATGCCATTGTAGAGCTCTGTTGTGTTTTCATCGTAATCACTTTGCATACATAAAGCTAGACTACAACTTGACAACTTGAACTTCTATAGTTGTAATGCTAAAACTTACAGATACTGCAATTTGGGAACCCTTATACCATGACCTATTCTCTTTCCTGTTCTCCAAGAAACTTAGAACATCCTGTAACAGCGGAAAAAATCGCGAGGGTTCAGATAAAGTGTAACAAAACTGGAATCTTGGTGCAAATTTTCTACAAGAACTATCAGCATGTAACTTACTTGTCCCATACGGTCCCAGTAACCCCGACAGATTGCAACAAACACACGAGTTTCGAAGACAGTATGAAGGTGATTTACTGTATTTGTCAGCTGATCTTTAAGTGGCTGCATTCTACCTCGAATATCAGACTCTCCCACAGTTTCCTTAGCATCTTGGAGAATCTTTTTTAATTTTGTAGCACTCTGTAACTTGGTCTAGAGCAACATAAAAAATAAAAATTTAAGGATTATATTCGTATATCAATGCCTAAACTGAACTTTAAATAGATCTAAAATATTAAACAACCGTGCTCAATTGTATCAGTCGAGGAAGATTGATAAAGATGTTGCACATGGTAATTACAACCATCATGCTTGGCTGGCTTGAATGATATATTAAACATCCATACAAACAATCTCTATCATTTTTAGTTTTACTTCACAAATAAAAGTCAATATACAGTTTTAAAGATCCATCGGTAGTATCTTCATTTTTAAAAAAATTCAATAGAGGCTTTCACAATTCATCTTTTTCCCCTGAAATCTCATTTCGTGTATTAAATGTTTTTCTTTTTCTAGAACCTGCCATTTATTTGGTCTACTTAGTAAAAGCATCATGTGTTCCATGTTTCGAGAACAATTTCTTTCTTCAATATGTTTCATCTTGACTCATAAAACAGTACCCAAACAAGTAAAAGAAACCGTGTTACTTTCAGAAGGATACCCACATTCTCTGCAAGTTTTTCGTCGACAGCTTGCAAATAATTCCTGAACTTTGTTCTCAACATTACTGTTACTTCACTAAGACGATCCCCAGGAGCTGCACTTCCACGATCAGGGATGCAAGAACCCCATGATTTGAACTGACTTTCAATCTTGGGGCGCAATACATCAAGCATCCTCTTCATGGAGTTCAACAAAACTCCTAGCTGAAAAGGAGGAAAAAACAAATATAAAAACAAAAAGAACATGCACATATAAAGGAGCCTGAACAATTAGAGAAGTTATGGCTTACTTCATCGGGGACTGTATAAGCACATACAGACCGTTTGGCAAGTTTCTGAACATACTTGAGGCCAAACTTTTTAGGTGCCAAATTTTCCTTCAATGGTGATAGGACATCTGCATATTGCTTGTCCAAAGCTTCCACAATTGCCTTTTCTACATCAGCAATAGCCTATTTGTAGAGAAACAATAAGCATAAATCAAGGTTTTGTGTTTTCTCTTTTCTTAACTAAGCCTTTGTAAGGAAATGAAAAGTAGAGGATCATCACACTTTTGAAACATACCTCCTCAAGCACAAAAACATACTCTGGCCACCGGCAAATGATTACTTCATAGTCATTCAAAGTCTCTCTCAGCCGATCATACACCTCATCAATGAAAGGAGTTGTAGAATGTTGTGTCCTAACTCCTGACCATTTCACCTGCAAGCAAAATAACAACATTTTTTTAGGCTAAGATGCTCTAAGTGCTTGGAACATCCTTCAATAAAAAACCTCCATGATGCTGATAAAGGAAAATTATTTCAAAATTGTCATCTTCATGGCAATTTCACTTCCATACTAGAAAAAGAATTATGCACTGTCAAATAATAAATGCATGCAGAATTAATAATATTAAAAAAATAAATCAAGAAAGAAATATAAAGCAACTGAATTAAGCCCCAGTTTTCATTAGATTTAAATATTGAAACCCAAAAGTAATATCTTCTTTGTTGCATCCAACTACACTCAGACAAGCTTCATGAGAGAGAACTGTTTACGCTGCAATTTGCACAAGTAAATCATTGGTTTCATTTTTTTTTTCCATAACTGCATATAGAAAGACATGGACCATTAAAGATAAGAACATTTTACTTTTTCCTTTTTCTAAAAGATAAGTATTCAATAGAAATGAAAATGTGACTTTAAATGGGGTGAACTAGAGGTCCGGTCTACCCTTACAATTGATCCGTGCATGACGTACCTTATCTAATTTACATGATTCCAGCAATGCATGGCGCTTATCTTGAATCCATACCATAATATACAGGTGGAACAAATCTTTAGCATGAACTCCACCTTTCACAGGACTGAAACAAAAAAAAAAAGAGGAGAAAAATAAAAATGAGTAGGAAACAATGACAAACACAACAATAGCTACAATAAGAGCAGCTGGTTGCCTTGATAGTTACCTAATTTTCCAGCTGGTAAGATCTTTCTGAAAATCTGCTGTTGCAATAATTAGTTCTGCTACATGAGGTGAAGGACCTGATGGGGGGCACGCAAGGAGGAATGCACGCAATCTACCAGAAAGCTCTGAACTGTATATGGATGAAGACAAATTCGGTAGGTCTATGAAACTGCAATACGAGAAACACTAACATTAAAATAGCAAAACCAAGCAGGAACAAAAACACAGATAAGCTTTTTTCTTTAATAAGAAGCAGTAAAAGAAAGTGTGACCCCGAGAAAAAATTCCTTGCTCATGGGCATGTGCATGCCAATTAAGGTGTCCAAGTTTAAAATGGTATCTATCTGTCATTATATCCTCATTCTGCTAAGTTTGAATATTTACCCATAGTTACTAAACAAAATGGAATCATAACTAGATATGCCTCTTATATATGGAAACTTTTTACGTCATACCACTATTACTACCCCATAAGTATGAGTCACTTTAACCAAGTTCACATAACATTCAAGAAATAAACTTGCCTGGGTAGTATATGTTGGTTGTGGATCTCAATGTCAGTAAAAATCTCATTTTTCATGTTTATACAGATGGAAGTCATCTTTTTGTAAGCAGTAGCCATAGCAACAGTATCCATGTAATTGAATTCATTGTTGGAAACATATTCATCAGTCTCAGCCAAGTGCCTTCTTGATCTCTTTTTAGCAGCAGCCTGGAAAGAAACTACCATTAGAGAGAAAATGTCTATGAAGCATCCAAAAGACAAAAATCCGATTCTTTTTACCTGGAAATAGAGGCACAGGTTATTTTGTGCCTCTGGAGATAATATGTCATGAAGTAGAGTATACAGTTTCACAGCAGGTTCTAGTGCAGGTGGTGCAACCCCAGTTGCAGGTTTGAAGACTTCAATAATGCCTGAGAAGGCTGATTCGTCAAGGGCTTTATAGTTCTCGAAAACAAGAGAGAGAATCTGTTCAATCTGATCCTTGGTTTCTCCCAGGATTCGATTCTGAAAAAGCAGCCAACAGTACAAATGTTGTGTTAAGAATTAAGTGCTCCATGCATATATTATAACCAGAAAAATACTAACAAATGCAATCGCCAATAATAATAACAAGAATGCTGAAATAATGAGAAAAACAAAAAAAAATAAATATGATTAATAATGATAAAAATAATAGCAATGAAATAATACTGATGGTTATGGTTACAAAAGGATTCATTTTCATTCTGGTTTACCAGGACTCAGATAAACAGATTTGGAGATGTACCTCTTGATGACTCAGACTGCTCCTGCTATGGCCTTTCATAACAACAGGCATTAACAAGTCATGCACCAAGTTGAGGCAATCAGCTGTGGGTGTGGCCACATCCATTATATAGGAAAGATTTCTGCCAATGTTATATATTGGATAAACCATCATTCTCACATATATCCAAAAAGAAAAAAAGAAGTTGTTTGTTCAGAAATTATTACCTCAGCTTGGTATACACATCTGAAACACCATAGTACGAGGCAAACTCTGTTAATAACCATTTCCATGAACCATACAGCAACAAGTTTCTTTGCTGAAAATGTTGAACCTTCATAGCACATTCTAAAACTAAGTCATATGCAACTGTTTCCGCAACAGAGCCACACTGCAAGCAAAAAGAGCAATAGTTAATATCACAAAAATATTTCACCAATTACAAATTAGAAAGAACATAACACAATTCTTGTGTTTAAACTATAGTGATCATTCTATATAGAGAGAGCCAAACCAAACCAAACAAAGCATTCCCCACTAGGTGAGGACAGCTACATGGATCTTTTGAACCACAAGAATATTAGTTGTCATACCGTTATACCACATTCAAACACCATATGATGTTTTCTAATAATGACTATCAAACACTTGTCTCTCTTTGCAGCAGACAACATACAGTAACGTATCTTAATTCGAATAAGAAGGTTTGCTTCAACAGTTTATAACCCAAAACATTAGAAACCAAACTGAATCTTTAATAGATTCCTAAACAAGTAGAAACAAGACCAGTTACTGATTTCTAGGCAGTGTATCTTATGCCCTTAACCATCAGGGCCATCTAAATTATCAATTCCATGCGATAATAAAAAGACTTGAATTAAAGAAGTGGGGACTGGTAGTGCTTCAGATTACAAGGATTCTTCTTTTATTCAATTACAAGTCAAATTTGCAGAAACTTCCTTCTAAAAGTAAGTTTATAAACTTCTCCTAAGATAAATTTAACTTATTAAAAGGCAGTTACAATATACCAAAACTCACCTTAAGATGACTATTATCATCTGAACTTGTTGAATAATAGATATAGAGCTGTAGTTTGCCCACAGGCTCATGTTCTGGCTCACGATAAATAGACCACCAGCGCAATTTGTCGGCCTACATGAAACTTTAGCATTAGCCTTCCACCAAATTAGTACCAATGCCAACTTATTTACAAGTTAATGTAAAGGATAATAAAAATACCGGGTCCTCTGCAATAGTCACTACTTGAGCTAGGACACGACCATAATGCTTCCCTTTGGAATCATGGACTTCAACAATTAGATCATCTCCAAGACTATCTGGAAAGCTGTAGGAGTTGTCAATATCTATCTAAGCAAATTCCGATGTTAAAGAAAGGTGAAAATTGGACAAGGAAACATACAATACATGTGTTTCTCCAGATCCAGGTTGCATTCGAATGGCATCTTGTTCAGTTGAACTTTTCAATCTTAACATACAAGTATATGTTTCTGTTGACATTTGTGGACAGAAAGAAAAGAAGAAGAAATTAGAAATCAAAAGGGGGGAAAACTTAATGGATTTGCAAGAATAGAGGAGAACTAGGTAAGTGATTATTCAGAATTAACACTTAGAAGCCACTTAAAAAAATAACACCAATAAGTCGGTAAATAGTAATTTGACGTCACTAATGCAACATTTAAGTGTCAGGGAACACCATCAAAGTAACCAAAATTCTCCAGAGCAGCCAAACAAATGTGCAGTATTAAAAAATTAATTTCCACTATATGGTTTATAGTGACTAGAAGCCAAACGACACTACAGTCAAGATATGTAGCACTGCCAGTGGACTTAAAGCCTTGTTAGAAAGCGCCAAACTGAACAAAATCCACAGACAACTTACAAATAACCAAACTTTCCTGAAAAGAAAAAAAGGCTAATTCCTCTTTGATGAATAATTTTGGTAACACAGAATAGCCATGCATAGCTCCGCCAATAAAGCATGCAATTTGCAACTTTTGAATACCTTGCATAGTGTCATAAGATGATGAACTAGAGCGCAGACTCGTCACACCAGTTTTTAGGAGTCCAGACACCTGTTTTATATAATGAGTGCTGGCATGCACATATGCCAAGCTCTGACGTGAGAAAGAACCATTTGCAGGTAGACGTGGTACACAATGAATTTTTCGCAGAGCTCTCCATCCAGAAGATAGAGTTGACTGAAAATTGTAGAAGCGATATCGGATTGAGTCCATTTTTATCACTGGTGGCCTTAGAGATGACATACTGCATCCAGTAGGTGGATCTAAGCTTGTCTTCACTTTGCGTACTGCATGATGAAGACAATCTCAGGACATTCCCATCACTTAACTCTTGAAAAGAGAAAATGTCAAAGATAAGACAACAAATTACCTTGAACCTTCATCTTCCCAATTACTTTCTTAGGTTTAGGTGCAGCCCCCTCACTGGTAGGCTCTGAAGAGCGCTTGGCCAGTAGCTCCTCCTCTGATTGTAATAGCACGTTCTGCAATCTATAATTAAATAACCAAAATTTATGTAAGAGTAAACTACTGGAAAATAATGATTAGGCCAACGCTGCATTTCCATCATTTAATGCATGCCCAATTGCACAATTTGGAGAGAAGAAGCATTAAGAATTTTTTTTCCACCCTTCTAAAATGGAAAATGTTGCACCAGATTTATTTTTCACTTTGTTGGCATTACAAAATTTTGAATCTTTGAAATCCAATGCAATTGATAATAAAGTTTCTATGAAAAACAAAGTATCCTTTGGTTCAAAATTATACAAAATCAATAATACTTTCACCAGATTTTCATGTTCAAACCCTAGCAAAAGCAAGATTGATTTCATATTTCCATTCCTTTCACTTCCTCCAACAATTTCTTACATTTATCCCCATGTTAGATATGACATGGTTGAGTAAATGGCCGTTGAAATAATACTTTTTAAAGAAACTTAGTAAAACAGAAGTGTATAAAGGGATTCCAACACTGAACTGAGCAGAAATAAAGATGCAAGTTCAACAATGACAGATGGATTTACTTTAACACCAAGATATGCAAGCTTCAGTGAAGAGCTATTTGACTAAAGAGAGATGGGACCAATATTCTTCGATTTTGTAAGAAATAGACGAAATAAAGTTGAAGAGTTCCCTGACAACTTTTGATCTACTGATGTTTTTCTTTTGTTGTTACCCAAAATCCATCAACCTTTCTACATTCATCGAGTTCTAAATTAGGGACTATTGCCAGATTTTATAACCTTAGCTGTCAGGAAACTTGTGGGATATTAATATCCTAGTTAGGTGGCCCTAAGTGGTTTTGGACAACCTACCGGTTGAATCCAATGGTGTCAACCCCACCCTTGGGGTTTTTTTGATACCCTTAGCAGCATATTTCCAAAAGAGCAAAAATGAGCACCTATCTAATCAGGAGAAAAACCAATATTTCTAAGACCAATGACTGATCATACTATCATTCACAAGTATAAATGGAACTATCAGCATTTAACAGTAGCAGTCATCACCAAGCAGTGGTTGAGTGTTGCAGAATGTTCACCGATGACTGTAGAAGAGTAGATGATGGTTGAAAACAAGCAAATAAACTTTGGGCAACTTTAAACAGTGAGGAGCAGAGTGCTGAAAGCAGCCAGAAATTATATGATTTAGATCAGATAGGAATCATGTAAAATCATTGAATTCAGTTTCTCCCTCTTAAAGTTTAGAAACGTGTGCAGGAACTATAGATAAGAACCCAAATTAGTTACTCAAGATATCATAAATGATGTAACAACTCACAAACTTAACATGGCCAAAGAAATCTGAAAGAACAAGGCCAAGAAGCGATTTGACTCACCCGAATGCATCACGTAGTAGAGCACATTCATTATCCAAAAACATTGGAGCTTCCATGCAACCCCTAGCCCAAGCATGAAGGCAAAGTCGAACACATGCATCATACGCAATTACACCATGCCATGGTCCTAGGGCACTGAATTTGATATATCGGAAAAATGAGCACAGTTGGTGAACAAAATATATTGCAGAAAGAGGGTTATGGGGCAATTAGCAAATCTGTAATTAATTGATCGGTTGAAAATACCTTGCATGAAATGTTGGAAGGCGAGCTGGGTGGGAACCTGAAGGCACAGCAGATTCTGCACCAGCTGTAGTTCTGTAAACAGAGAAGGGAAAAAAGAATAACAAGAAAGTTGATATATTCCACTAAAACAAATGCTCGAGTGTAAATAAGATGGAACCACACTGATGTGGCTCCTGAGTCCAACTTTATGATTTTTGCCAAATAGGACCATCAAAAACTTTCATACAGACCTCCTAAACTGGTCAGAATTCCTGCTTCCAGCATTATCAGTTGGGTTAACCCCAGACAAGGGTTTAGATACATTTGGATCATGCCTGGTTGATGAGAGATGTGCATCTGCAGTGTCGGTGACACTCTGTACTCTAGATGCTGGAATTTGTTCTGGGCATTGTTTAATTTCCTGAGCGGAACCAGAAAACGGAGGTGCACTGGGAAAATCATCATCCTCGTCATCAGTGAACTTTTCATTATGCATGTTTCTGGAGTGCAAATCCTTGAAAAAAAAGGTCAACATTAGTAAAAACGTTACATAAAATTCAAGAAGAATAAGACTACAAAATTAACAAGAAACATATGTATTCATCTTGATTTTTCATAAAATAAGGAGAAATTTCCCAGACACTTCTTGTAGTTGGAGTCTTGTGCACTGGGTATAAATTCACAAATGCACGCGTCATAGAAAAGAAAACCTTGAAAACAGAAAGGAAGCACTGGTGGCAAAATGCTAAAGATCTTAGTAGAGGATGGAGAAATGCTTTATAGGCTGTATTGATTATCTTAAAATTGCCGCATGCACTTATCTTTGACACATTATAAAGCAAGTATAACTGGTGAGACTACAGGGTTCAAGATCATTATTAATGATTATACACAAATTACAACAGAACTGAAATATTCTTCTCAAAATTTAAGCACACAACATTTATGAAACAAATTAATCCAGTAAGAAACTACCCAAACACAAAATAATACCAACCTTTTTAACTGTACTTTTTACATTGGCCCCAGAAGCAACACTTGAAGCATAACCTTCTGAAACATACGCTCTTCTCTTCATCCCATTAGCACCACTAACACTCGCCACTTGTGTAGTTGAAAACTCTGAGCTAGCAGCCGAATCCGACTCTTCCTCATCTTCCTCAGTATACACAGTCCTTTCACTTCCCCTCATCAGCCTCTCCCCCGCATTCCTCTCCCTCCCAAAAATGGTCTCCCTTGACGAACTCACATCTGAATACCCATAATCACTTGCATAACGCCCATGTCTTTGTACTGAATTTCCATGAGGAGGAATTCTTTGGTCTTGCGGTGATGAATCTAGGGAGTATTTTCCACCATACACATCATCCTCAGAATCAGTGATCATCTCATTATCAGAAGCACTCTCCTCAGCATCTCTTGGTAATGTCGTAGATACCGGGATTGCAGTTGTTGGCAAGTGGCCGCTCCGGAATTTTGACGGAGGGGGCAAGTCAAATCCCCGGCGGTTAGTAATGGGGTCAACTCGAGGCCTTAGATTTGAATTTGAATAAGGAACTTGCTTCTGCATAAAAAACATTATAAAAAATAAAATAAAATCGGATTAATCTTCAACAATGTGAATATTGACATATACCTAAATCACACCATACTATCCGCATTAAAGTTAAAAAAAAAAATTGGATTCGTGAGCTGACCTCTCTAACCCAGCGAAGGGAACTGTTGTCAAGACCGTCAGTGAACATGATTTTTTAGAGCACTGTCTCATCTACAGTCATAATCAAATCTAAGATACATCTTGTGAACTCAAAATAAAATAATAACAAATATTAAAATTTAAATGTAAATGGAGACTGACATAAACAAGTACTGTACTGAAAACAGAATAAAAAAGGCAAAAGTGACTTACATAAGAAATGAGGTTGAGGGTTTCGCAGGCGGCTTGGTTTTTGGGCAAAGAGTAAAGGAGAAAGGAGAGATAATGAGTGACAGATCAAATAGAAATACGTGTCGATGAAAATGCTTTTGCTTCTCTTAAAAGCTTCGTTTGTTCAGCTCGCTCAACCAAAGCTCTGTGAGTGTCTCTCCCTCTCTCTCTGCAAATTTTTGTTACTTTCTCCAGTGTTAAAAACTATTGGTTTTTTTTTTTTTTTTTTTTTTTTGGTTTAATTTTCTGTTTCAAATTATATAATTTTTTTTATTAGATTAGCTCTCTCTTTTAAAATTGCCTAATTAACCACTAATCGAAAGGAATTAAGCAATTAAATCACTGATGTCAGATTGATGGGACACATACGACACCGTTTTCACATACGTATTGCGGAACCTAAGCGCACGTAGATTAGTGGGGGGGCGTAAGAAAGGTAACGGGCAGAAGACGTGGCTAACGGAGCGCTGTTTTTTAAACTTGGATGATTCCGAACGTTGCAAGTGGGGACACAAAGTTTTCGTTCTAATTTATAAATGAAAGAATCACTTAACACTTTCACATGGCATTGTGGGTCCCACCAAACTTCTGTCTTGTTTCCTTATGCCGTGTTAGCTCGTCGGGCCCCCAAGGGGTGTGGCTTGGTGGTGAAGGGTCCAGAATTTCACCTTGAGATTCTGGGTTCGAATCCAGGGGGTGCAACTTCTTGTAAGAGCCTGGGGCAGCCGGGGGTTTTACCTGCGCCGCGGCCCAGAATGGGTGGTTTGGTGGCGGGGTTTCCAACGATTTCAACAAAAAAAAAAAAAAAAAAAAAAAAAAAAAAAAAGTGTTAGCTCGTCGGTTCGTTTTTAATTTTATTTGTGTTATGCAATATGCACAGGGACAGCATTTTGATAGCTTCAGTAAGTTTTTAAAAGAGCTGTGATCTTCCCACCCGGATAATTCCCCTCCCTATTATCTCCCCTTAATTTTTGAAAATATCATCTTTTTTTTTTGTCAAAAATTTTATTCCCTAATAAATTAAATATATCCCAATTTTTTATATATTTAACTATAAATATATAAATTTAAAAATAACATATATACTTATTTTATTTTATTAATTAAATTTTTTATTTTTATTTTTTATTTTTTTAAATTTATATTTTTTTTGCTCTTTATATATATTCTTTTTATTTGTTTAATAAATATTACAAATTTCATATTTATTAATTAAATTAACTTTTAATAAATATATTAGATTTATTAAACAAATAGACTATCAAAAAATTTATTTTATAAATTATATTTTATTTGGTTAAATTATATTTTTTTTTTATACATAAGTAGTATTAATTAAATTAAAAATAATTTTTTTAAAAATAAATGAATAAATACGAAATTTATAATATTTATTAACAAAAATTATAAAATAAAAAAATATAATTAATTAAATGACAAGGAAGTTATAATTAGTATATATTTATTTTCAAATTAAAATATATATATATATATATATATTATATATATATATATAAAATTATTGGCAAAACGACTTATAATAATCGGGGGAGTAATTTTTGGTAAAGGTAGTGGTATTTTCGGATTTTCCCATGGGGAGGGGAGGAGTAATTTACTTTTTAAAATGAGATTTTTATGGGTAATATAAAAATCATATTAAATATTTATAAATTGCAATTTTTTTGAATTTAAAATCATATCCTTTAACTGTACTTAGGCCACCTCCATTTAGCCACAGAGATAACGCTCGCAGGGTGTTCATGTTAATTGACTTGTGGATAGGATACCCGTGCCGTCTGATTTATTTTGAAAAAGAGAATCAAGCAACCAACCAAATGTTTGAGGTTGTTGGTAGTTAATGGAGATTGGAATTTGAAGAAAGTCGTAATCTAAAATCATGTAAATTTTTGAACTTTTTGGTGGGGCTTAGGAGGTGGCCTTAAACTAACGTTCGCACACCAAAAATGTTAGTAAGCTCAAATTCAAATTTAGTGAAAATCTTAGCTGTACAGGTACTGACCCTTCATTCAACGTTTGACGGCGGAAATTAAATGAAAAACTCTTTGATTTGAAATTTTTTGAATATGCTATCGCCAGTGACAAGTTTCTTATTGTTCAAAAATAATTATTGGGTATTGACATGTAACTAAAATCATTAGCAGAAAAGAGATGAAGTGTCTTTTTAGTCGTGAGTTGCGATGTTGAGCTTGTAGAATAAGAGTACGTTTGGTAAAACATATTACACGGATGATATAAATTAATTTATAAATTATGAAATAAACGTTAAAATATAAATTAATATCAAAAAATAATCTTATGTTTTTGTGAACATTAATGCTAATGTTAAAGTGAACATTCGGGTGAAATATTTTAACGCTAGCGAAACCCTCCACCAAAAAAAATCTAAATTCAACAGCCTACATTATTACCTTTACCAATATTCTGGCAGTGGGGGTGGACTTGCGTAGCTTGCTCAAAAGGAATAGATTGCCCATTCAGCACTTACCTACCATATTTGTGCAAGAGAAAGCCGAAAGGACTGTGAAACTAGATTGTTAGAGGTAATGACAATTATTTGGTATTCAATAGAGTTTATCTGAGTTCTGTTCAAGTTTCAGCAAAGTTCAGAGCCGGTCCTGCAATGGCTAATTTATTAGAGCTCTTTTGTTTCACTTGAAGCACAAGCATAAACTCAGAAACATGAGATTTATGTCATTAACTTAAGCATACAATTCATCAACATTACATTCCCCTAGGAAAACTTTAATGCTACGAGGTGAACCGCAACTACCTTCAGCAATCAACGCTCTGTCATTGGCAGCCATGTGAGCGATGATCTTGTAGATCATTTCAATCTGCAGTCACAAGGTAAAGAAGGTCAGTAAAACATTTCATTGTTGAAATTGCTTCTTAAGCAAGATTAGTACATACTTCTTCAGGTGAATGGCAACGTTCAGCAACTTCATCAATTGTCAATGGTTCAACAGGTTGCTTGCAGCTGAAGAAAGAGAAGCACAGTAAAAGCAATAAGTAAAAAATAAAAAGAAAAAAGAAAAATGCAGCAAAGGAACACTATAATCAGAGGATCCAATACTGCTAAAAGCAGAAACCATAGTTTCAATCAAAACACATGGCTAAGCCATTCCACAACCATTGACAATTGGAATCTCACATGTTCCCAAGAATGTCCCGAATGTCAATCTCGGTGGATACGATGTTTAGCACTTTTAACATTAATTCTGAAGTTAGGCTTAATCATAACTTTGAGCATTAACAACTTGAGGCTATGTTTCTCCAGAAGGAGAATGATGCAGTCAAGAAAAACCATAATAAGAAATTAGTTCGTCTCAATTAGGATCTTTTACAGACAAGTTTGGGCCGAGTCAAGCTTATTTTCCTCCGAGTTTAACTGATGATTGTTCAAGTTCAACATTATTATAGTTTTCTTTCAATATTGGGGCCTAATACCTTCCAATCTTCCCCAAAATTTGTCATTTCCATGACCTTTGAACTCACCAGAAATACCTAAGCCCTTGGGTGGTTTTTTAAGAACTTTCTTCTTTTGCTGTGTGTTTTCTTTTTCTTTTGCTTTTTTCAGGCAGGAAATGGTATTCTGTTAAGCTAATAGCTTTAAAGAAGCAGAAATCCACAATGGCCTTGTCTTTTGAAAAGATAGTAACCAGTGTCACAAGGCTACAGTTATAATAAGAAAAGTTTGGAAAAGATCCTGATAATGCAGTCTTACCCCCTGTTTTTCCACAAAGGTTGTTTCCAAGGCTCGAACCCGTGATCAAGTTAACACTTGACTATCATGCTAGGCACGGCCTTCAGTCTTTTCTTCCGAACAAATGCAAAATAAATGCCATAATACCAATATATGAATCTTACCTCGCCTCATTTAGTACTGCCAGAACCCGTTTCTGGAGAGCCAACACTTCTCCTGCTGCCTTTTTCCCAGCTTCCACACCTGAATAAGTAATTGAATGCAGACACATCCACAAAAAGAACAAAATATGTTATACGAATTGATTTAAAAAGCAGAAAACAAACTTTTGTGACCACAAGTACAACAATAAACTTTTATTTCCAGCTCTCTCTCTCGCTCTCTCTCCCACTCTTATAATTGTCACATCAAGAACCTAATTTCTGATAAAGAAGAAACATATTTACCAGGTTGATGATAAGCATTAATGTTGACAAGTGAGGCATATATCCCAACTGCTCTCTCATAAAGAGCTACAAGAGCCCCCACGGATCTAGGAGTCACTTCTTGCACAGTAACTGTAATGGACTCCCTATCATTAGCATATAGAGCCGACCTTGTTCCCTGTAAAATTTGAATCAGTTTTATCATGTAAAGGAAGATATCATGCAATTCAACTCTAGATCCAGGGTTTGAATCATTTACTTAACCTGAAGCATTCCAAACAAGTAATCACCACATGTAACACCTGGTTCAAGCTCCCAGTCATGACCAGGGGGTCTATCACGCAGCACTTCAATGAAAGTCGCGAAAAAATTGTGAACACCCTCTCTCAATTGTTGGATGTAGCTAAAAAAAAGAGGAAAGATTGGATCAGGCTTACATTGACACAGGGACCGACTCCCCTCCTGGGCTTTGAATTTAGCAAAGGTATGTTCGATTATAAGCCCCTTTTTAAATTTGACTAATATAGTTTTTTTGTACAATAAATCCCATTTAAAACATCTTACTAAAACTTTTGGGCTTTTCTTAAATGGCCTAAATTATATTATTTTTGGAATTGACATAATTATCTTATTGTAACTTTAAAATTTTAAATTATCCTAAACTTTTGGGCTTTTCTTAAATTCGGCCTAAGTTGTATTATTATCTTATTGTAAATTTAACTTTTCAAAATTATACTAAACTCATTGTTCAAATTTTCCAGTTTGGAATTTAGATGATGTTTATAAGGAATAAAAAAAAAAACTTTGAATTTTGAAATTTGAAATTTGACATGGAATATGGAGCATTGCATAACCTACCATATTAAAATTAGGGGTGGCAAAACGAATCAACGAATCGAATTTGTATTGAATCCTAAACGAATCGAATCAAAATATGATGGATTCGTATTCGATTCGTTTATTAAATGAATCCTAATATCAGGATTCGTATTCGATTCGTTTATTAAACGAATCGAATACGAATATTCGTTTAGTCATGATATTATTTAATAACATAATTTACCATAATTGATTTACATTAATTCTTCATAAATATATACATATGAAATATGTAATTAATATATTTACTAAAAATACATCACCAAATATCAAAAATATTATTTTTTCTATGGTAATTAACCATAATTTCTCGAATCTTAATTGGAAAATAACAATAACTAGTAAAAAAAATAATAAAACGAATCCTAAACGAATAACGAATTAATGAGCTTAAATTCGTATTCGATTCGTTTAATAAACGAATCAAATCGAATTGACCCATTTATTAAACGAATTCATTTTTTCAAACCCGTATTCGCTTTAAAGCGAATCGAATCGAACGAATAAACGAATCCTGACCCAAATTGCCACCTCTAATTAAAATAGAGACAAGTTTATGTAAATATTCTAAATTTCAGTTTATGTGATGTTTTTAATATTATGAATAAAGTATATTGAGAAGCAAGGAATGTAAAAAAATATATTTTAGCGTGATAATTTATTATTTTTAAAAAAAAAATTTATAACAGTTTTTTTATGTATATTTGTTTTGTTTTACTGGTAGATGTTAATTAAGATATTGTGAAAATAATGGGAAAAATAATTAAACCCCTTGATGTTTGATGAAATTAAAGGCAATCCCCTTGATGTTTTAAAACCAAGTGAAACCACCATACAAATGCATGGGATTTTACTATAAATACTTTGGTTCTTATAGTAAAACATGAGGTAAGGATAGCAATCAGAACATCTGATCCCCGAATCGGTTTCGTCCCATCCTACCAGGATTGTGATTGGGGACGAAACCGAATATTTTTAGGCTAATATTTTTTCAAAATCTCAAATTGAATGGTTAGATATCCAGAATCCCAATAGAAATTCGAGATTTTTTTGGCTAAAATTCTAAATTTTTAAGCATGAAGGGGAGTTTCGCTTAGTTTTAAAACATGAGGGGTTTCGCTTAATTTCACGAAACATCATGAGAATTTCGCTCATTTTCCCTAAAAGATTTTGAATTTCGACTTAAAATCACCATAAACCTTTGATCCTTAATCAATTTCGACGCTATTACCTTGCCAGCTTCATTCCCAATTTTTTTTGAAAGTATTTGTACTAATTAAGCCCCTTCTAGATTAAATTCCTAGATCCGTCACTACATTGACAAATGTACTTCATATAGTAAAAAACAAACTTACGCGTGCTGATCTGTGCTCCCTTTATTTCCATAGACGGTGAGTCCTTGATTCACCTGCACATCAAGGAGTAAAAATTTAAATCCATAGACAGTGAATCAATAATGCTTGTAACATTATAATAAAAAAATCTCTGCTATTAAGAAATTTTATAATTTGGACAATAACATATTGGAAGCCGACGGGATTCTTCTGTATTTCTGTTGCCAAGTGACAAATGTACCCCTTGGCTTAACAGTCCATGTTAGCATGGCATTAATGTTGAAAAAATGTGAAGCAGGTGGAATTCAAAATATTAGGTGTAAACACAAGAAGCTAATGTTCTTCATCCGGCTACCTCTAAATCTTGTGATCCTGATAGCTTGGGATTTGTCTAAAACAAATAAAATATCATTATCTTTAGCAATTTAACCACTTGTCTAAATGGAAGAAACAGTGAGCTGGCCCTCTTAATTGGTTTATGCCTGGTAATGGTATGAGTATGTAATAACTTCAGGGAAACAAGATGAACGCAAAGCAGCAAATATAGAATAGAGTGATCTTTGAGATGATTATCTTTCAGCTCAATCCAAGATTAAGACGTACAAACAAAATTTTGCCTTCAAAATCTCTACACGTACCCGATTACCATCAAGGTCAAACTCCTTCCCAAGTGATTCCATGACCAACTGCTGCAAATACCTGCTAAACAATAACAGGCTATCCTTGTATGGAAGGACAACCATATCCTGCAGAGAGTCAATGAGTCATGAGCCAAATCACAGTCATTCATGAATGAAAATAAAATGACATGTTTTTCACAGTATGTTAACCTAAACATAGAAAAGTATTTGATTACCTTGGACCCTACCCCGTCTGAAGCCCAATACCAACATAAAGCAAGCAATGCCGCAGGGTTGTTCCTAAGCTGAAGGGAAATTTTTATTAAAAATTAGTAATATTTTTTTTAAGAGAGAGATATCAACCAGCAAGCATCTGAATTGAGAGCAACATAAAATTGTTTTCTGCCTCTAGTCGTCCAGCATACGATCTATAGTCCATGGCCTCAGATTTGTTTGCACTAATAGATAGCCAAACAGCACCTTGGATCAATGGTAGGCAGAGGGTCTGGACTTGATAGTCATACTCAGCAAGTTAAACAGTGGTTATTAATTTAACAAGCTTCATTATGTCCAACAAAGTAAAAACGGAAATATCAGGATTCAGGATACATTAACGCTTGTAAAAAAAATTAAGAATTGAAACTTACCACAGTAGTCCTATTTGCCTCATCCATCAATGATGCACCAGCAAGCATTTCTCTAATCTCGATTCCCTGGAATGACATTCACTTATTACAACAATGTTACAGAAACTGAAAGATGAATGCATAAAATTCTACACTAACGGCCACTCACCTGAAGTGCTGCTGGTAGCAGACCAACTGCAGACATTTCAGATGTCCTACCACCCACCCAATCAAACATAGGAAACCTAGCTAACCAACCTTCAATTCTAGCAGTGTTATCCAACAAAGAGTTTTCTTGTGTTATGGCCACACCCTGCCCAACAATACATAAAAGCAACATTTTTATGACCTCACAACAAAAAAAGATCACTACATAATACAAAAAGACAGTACCTAACAAATTTCTTCACACATCAAAGAGACAAAGACTAAGCCATATCGAGCGATTTGGTAAAATAAGGATCAAGTGGTATCAAGTAATAAACCTATAATAAGTATAAAGATAGTATGTCTATGTCCGCTCACTACATGGAAACCAATCAACATTTCATCGGCTATAGAGTTTCATAATATTTTATTCTCTGATCTTGGCTCCAATTCATTACTAGAATAAAATTATATGCATTCGACGGAGCAGAAGGACAATTAAGCAGAAACAAGAACCTGAGATCAAGACCTGTTTTGCAAATTCCAGGCCGGCTTCACGAAAGGCCTTCTGTACTTCCAACAAACCATTTCTAGTTTCAGGGGTGCCTCCACTCTGAGTAGAGATAGGTTGACATTCCATTAGCAACTTACTTAAAAATATTATTCTCAACATGTAAAACTGAGGCATCAGAGAAGAAACGATGAATTTCATGCAGACCTTGGAAATGACTACTACAAGGGTAGAAGCCAACTCAGGGCCAAGCTGTGCAATCTGATGATCAATTCCAGCCGGATCCGTATTGTCAATGAATCTAATCTGTCAAAAAGACAAGAAAATATTACTGCACATTCAAAAAGATCTGAACATGAAGCAGTATAATAAACATCATTTACTACTTAGACAGCTGTTAAAGACCAAAAAAAGACTACAAGAGATTGAGGGATATAGTTTATTAGAGATAACAAAATCAAATTACATAATACATCCATGCCCCCCAATAAGAGTCATGAAGGCTCGGAAAATTTATATGCTATATGAAAAAGCTTCATCTGGACATAACCATGTAACAGAATCAAGAATTCAAGACGCATGCCTTTTAAGATTATAAGATACCTTCAGAGGAGGATTATCAGGAGCCAATGCCTCTGCAACAAACTGCGGTCCAAGAGCTGAACCACCAATCCCAACAGATAGTATTGAAGTAAAGCGACCCTCTGGAGAAGATGGTGGTTTAATCTACATTTTTATCACTAAAATTTAAGTAATCAAAGATCACATAATATAGAAACAACCAAAGATTAATAATAATAATAATAATAATCATGTGTCATTCAAAACTGACCTTACCGCTGACGACTTCATCGGCAAACTTGCAAACAGCATCAAGCGTGGTCTCAATCTGCGACTTCAAGAACGAAGTAGGAGCGAGCTCCGAATTTCTCAACCAATAGTGTCCCACCATTCTTCCCTCATCAGGATTCGCAATAGCGCCCTTCTCCAACTCCTCCATCGCCTTAAGCGCCGCCTGAAATCGGGGCTCCATTTCCTCAACAAACTCATCCGTGAACCCGACCCGGCTGACGTCAATGTACAGCCCCAACTCCTTGTGCTGGTACAGCCAGTCAACGTATCGTTTCCACAACTCCCGCGGACCTTTCTCCAATCCGTCCTTCACTTTCTTCCGCACGACGTCGTTCGTCTTCGATAAATCGGCGGATATCTCGCGAGCTACGGACTGAGTTTGGACTAAACTCGGGGTTTTAGAGAAACGAGACGGGAAAGTGACAGAGCTTTTACGGAGAATAACGAGAGGCTTGGTGATGGAGGTTTGGGACCTGATTGATGGAGAGGTTGAGCAGAGGCTCGAGAGAGAAGCCATTGAGAAATTGATTCGATTTCTCGAGCGATGAAAACAAGAGAAAGAGAGATTTGATATTTTAATCAAGGAGTGAAAATCATGGTGGCTGGCTTGTGATTTTTTGTGAACCGACGATGGAAGTGAAATGGTTTTATGATGTGTGTGTTGGTGTCTTGGTGAGTTGGTGAGTTGGAGTATTGTTTTGTGTGCTTTCAATCACACGTTGGATTGGTGGTTGGTTTTTGATTTTTTGAGCCTTTTGGACGGGAATGGGGTTCGATTTGTAGTTATATTACGGGAATGCCCTCACATCGCATATTCCAGTATTCCACGGTTCCGTTCTGTTGGTTGTTTGTAGGGTTGACCTTGGAAAAAAAACACCTCTAATTAATCCTCACTCGTCAGTGTAATAACAAAATGGTTATTTTTACATACCTCCCCTATAAGGTATTTACACATAAAGAGAATCTATGATATCATTTACTATTAATTAACCGTTAAAAGACGAAAATGCCATTGAAGACAAAAGAACAGCTTTGTAGGCAAGTTTCTTTAATGGGCACAAAATGCATTTTTGGCGCCAAAGTGTGTATACAAAATAAAAAAACGAACGAGGGGTGTGGTTTGGTACCGAAGGGCTTAGGATTTTGTTGTCAAGTCTTAGGTTCGAATATATGAGGTGTATTTTTGTAAGAGTTTGAGACAACGAGAGATTTTATCTACTTCACTTAAGTTTAGATCGGATTATTTGACGATAAAATTTCCAAAGTTTAAAAAAAAAAAGTTTACTATTGACATTGATGAATCATTAAGCAAACAAATAAATGAAAAAAAATGACAGGAAGATGCCCTTCTATTAATATTGCAGTTAGCTACAACGGTTATATTGGAAAATTCACTTTTGACTATAAAATCAGCAATTGCCAAGCATCCAAACACACTAATATCTTCATTTACTTATCATCATGTCGAGACTTTCAAGAGTAGTTAATTTGCTAGATAAACTAGGTTTTGTCTCTTTCGATTTGGATTTGCTCAGTGTTTTTACGAAGAAGTTTGTTATGGGTTTAGATACCAATTTCATCGGGAAATCAAATGTCCAGGTGGGTCCAGTAGGATCTGTTGACGGCTGTTTTTCGTTTCAATGATAATTTGGGAAATCTATCCCTCGAACAAACCTCCTCCAAGCAGTGAATTTGTTTGGTTGGTATGGAACCAAAAAAAAAAAAAAACTTGGCAAACAAACAAGAAAATCACAGAGATTTACGTGGTTCGGCGGAGAATGACTCCAACCTACGTACACGGAAGGAATGGGGAGTGTTTGTATTATATTCGTTGTCAAAAACGGCCAGGTTTACAAATCTCTCAGGGGTCGGGTACCAACCAGCTTTCTCTCTCTCTATCACCAAGCCTTTATAGCTTTTTATAAGAAGTGAAATTGCTAACCAAAAAGCCAACTCTTCAATTTAAATCTTCAATTCATTTATATAGGCTTCCAAATCCACCATTTTACCAACCCATGACGTCAGCTCATGTCACACTGTCATCATCGCCCATACTCATTTTCCCCAACCTCTCTGCAAACAGTTGTTATGGCCTCCTACTCAGGCACATTCTGTCAGCAGAAGCCTATCATTCCAATCTTTTAGCCACTGATACACGTTCTGCCGACGTGACATCCTGTGGTTCAACAGCTCCAATACTGTTCCGTCTGGCAGAGTCATTTTCCAATGAGAGCCATTGACTTACTCTTGTCACATAAACCCTCTAGAAGCCCAAACTTCCAAGTATGGTATACATCATATACCTGTAAGCACAAAATATCGTGGCGTCAACTTCACTCCTCAGGTCAGTGTGCCAAGGTGAATGATACTTGGTCATACCTCTTCCAACTTCCTCAAAATTCTCAGGTCGGTAAACATGACCACCTCATGTCGGATTCTACAAGTACTCAAATGCTGTCAAATCCACCACTTCTTCTTTAGGTCGGGTCGGTATCCCAATTTGCTTCATCAGCAGGTTCTGCCATCGGGAGAACTCTTCTATATAGTGGGCTCGGGCCTCTCTATCTGACTTCAGTCTCTTTAGGTTATTGAGCCTTCAAAATCCTTTTTTGGCCAAGTACAAACCTCATTCTACCCCTCCTAGGTATTCAAACTTCCTCGGGGTGAAAAATCACCATCAACATATGTCCCATAGTTCTCGGTATGAACGAGTTAGTGAGTTGGTGCCGGAAATTTCAAAAAAAGATGGTGGTACATGTCGGGCCTGTGTCATCGGGTCACAGCTCATTACTACCCACATTGTCATGCTCATCGGGTCAGAAAGGTACACATATCGCCAAAGATTTCATTTTTACGTCGATTGCCTCTCTTTCATCGCCAACTATAAAGTCTTCCTAGGGTTTCTGATT
>SKCR01040306.1:0-91835 GCA_019454045.1 Zanthoxylum bungeanum | reverse complement strand
ATGTCCTGAAACTTTATTTATCTATAAAATAACACAAAACACATCAAAATATTCACAAAACTCAAGAAACTATACAAAATATTAGGTTAAATGAGTAGGAAATAGTGATAGATTTACCACTCATCAATTGTATGTTTGTAAATGACGTTTGTAGGTGTCATCACTGAAAGCCCTCACGAGATTATAACGCGTCCACTAGGGCCGCCTAAGGGTTTAAAGACTTGTTGCATACGCTAAATGCAATCGTGATTCCTACGAAAGTGGCCTAGTTAATTTTATTTATTTAGTTTTATTTTTTCTTTTGCTCGGAACTAGCTAAATCTTAAGTTTGAGGGTGTTTGATAAGTGTGGTTGATACCCACTTATTCCTGCAATCTTAGCTTACTATTTTGTTAGATTCCGTATCATTTAATGTAATTTGTAGTTCTTTTATGTTTTATTTGTAGGAAGCATTAATACATGGATCTTGGGGCATTTATACGTGTTTTGGGACCATACAGATGCATCAGAAGCACGCAGGAAGAGCAGAAATGCGGAATGCATATAACCAACCAAGTTTGCCATGCGTCACGACGCACAACAAGGGCGTGTCGCGACGCACCCTCGTGAGATCTGCATATAAAATCCAGAGGTTTTGGTACGCGGCGCCCCGCAGCGACCTAATACACTAAATTTAGGGTTTTTAGATTCACAATGACCCCAAGGCTTATTATAAATATTATTTCATCCAAAACTCATGGAGGAGGCTAATACACAACACAAAACTCAAAAACACATTTTTTAGAGAGATCCAAGAAGAAGGATTGAAGAGCGACAAGAGAGACAAAGACGGTGACGTCTGAAGACGAAGGGATTCAATTTGGGTTTAATCTTCTAGGTTTTATTTTTAACTCTCATGATGTCTATTGGATTCATGACCATGTTTTCCTTGTTTTTATCTTTAGTCATGAACTAAATCTATAATTCTAGAGGATGATGTAGCCAATGTTTCAACCTATGTATTGATTGCTAATTTGAGTTTTATGAAATTATAATTCAGTTTATTTATATTCTCTTTTGTTTACTACTTTTTTATTGTTGGGCACAATTTACGATGATGAATGTTTAGAATCTATCGTTCGGGAGATAAGGATTTTGAGTAGGATCTAGAGAATATAACCTAGGAATTTTATAGAGTTCGGGGAGAATCTATAGTTCCTTTGAAGTCGTTAACATAGAATCACAAGACGTAATGAGTTGTTGATTACTAGATTTTTATAGGGATATCGAAATCTGTAGTTGATAATACTTTCACTATTGCTCGGGAGATGTTGCTCGGGAGAAGGAGTGATATTTAGGATTCTTGACTTATAAACAATGCAACGAAATAATGATTGATTGGCATAACAAATACATAGGGGATAACTAGGTGAAATTAGACTCTAGAATCTTTATCATCTTGGTTTATCTTATTTAACATTTTAATATCTTGCATATTTAGTTTTTAGTTTTAAATTCAGATTATTCTTAATTTATTTTTGTCTAAATAAAGTTAGGATTATTAATTATTGTACTTAGTGTGAGTTGAACACAATCTTTGTGGGTTCGACACTCTTTCACTAATATATATTAAAACTTGACACCGTACATTTGCGGTACGATATAAATATCACAACATAGTTCTTACTACTTATGCCCAAGATCGTCATTAGTGTGAGGGTATAAGTACTCGGAACTTAGATTGCTCCGATAAAATATTAGAGTAGTGTGTGATGAGTTAACGCAGTCACCTAATACCATCATTATTATGAAGGTGTAATACGAAGCTCATTAGTGTACATTGATAAGTATACACCTAGAACACGTCTTAATCTGAGATCGTCATTAGTGTGAGGATAAAAAACGGTTCATGACCAAACTAGGAGTCACTTGGATGTGATTGACTTTGGAGGTCTGCTAATGAGTGTTGGACAATTATGACCCATAGCATCACTATTTGTACAGATCATGGTGTTGTTGTACAAATTAATTATGTGACAAAGGAGATTGCTCTCCTATCATTTGTGATTAGATCACCTTAGATGTATAAATGATGAGAGGTCCCTATGATTTGTTCCTGGACGGAGAATGATATGAGACAGTATCAAGTCCACGTAGGATAAATCATTAAATATCCCTAGTCAGAGTATTATCGAGATTGGACATCGATAAATACGTAAAAGACTAGTATTGCACTTGTACGTTGTGAGGGCACAACGGCATAGTTCTCATATATTTGGGTATTGGATACTCATGCAAGTGTAATAGGAGGTTGTGTTTCACCGATGGTACGGGAAACAGCTTCGCTCTGGATAGACCCCCTCAGAATCACATTGGTAGTATGACTGTGTGTCTATGGCAGTCCGAAATCAGGGTAGGTGTATTTGGTCTTAACTTGAGACTTGAACCGCTAATATTTACGACAATCAATATACATTTTGGTTGAGGTCGTCCAGGGCTTTAACCGGTTCTGTGTGTACGCCAATACTGGGTATGTTGAGAATCGTCGTAGAGTATTGGGTGTGATGTCAAGACGGAAGTATCACTCCAGTCATAGTGGAGATGATGTCACGTAGGATACGGTATTAGTGCTCTTAAGTGCTGCGCGGCCATTGGGATATTATGACTAGGTCATGTATATCCGATTATAGAGACTAGTTACCAGACATCCGACATGTGCTTCGTACGGGGCAGACACAACTCTAGCCCCAGGCCTAGCACGTGACCATCTGATACTAGATCGATATGCACTATACGATGTATACTACGCCTGATACAGATCCTTCATTCCTGTAAGGATATTTCCGGAGATTGGGTAGGCATGGTGCTTTGCTAGAAGCCAACCTTGTCTTGTGAATCGGTAAAACGTAGTACTTGGTACTTACGTGTTCGGATAGTCCGACGACTGTATTTACTGCCAACATATCCGGGGATCTCATGGGTCGCTTCCCAATGATTCACCGACGATGTATGACTCGCACTTTAATAATCTGGGATTAATTCGATGAGAGAGAAATTAATTTAGATTAATTACGGAGATATTTTATCTGGGATAAAATATAGTCTAAAGAGAGAGAACGCGATTAATTGGAATTAATCGGTAAAATAAATTTAATATTTAAATTTGATTTTTCTATTTAATTTATTCGAATGGGCTAAAATTAATATATCGGATATATTAATATGATTTAGAATTCATTACGAATTTAAAGTCGGACTTTAATGCGAACGAACGAATTAATTTAGAATTAATTCGTAAACGACGTTCGTAATATATTTGCGAGGCATCGATATTTAATTAAATTAGATTTAATTATTTAACGATAGAAGTTCGTTTAATCGGATTAAATGAAACCGAGCCGCGACAAATGTTCGTGAGATATTTGAATTTTGAATTCAAATATGTGGGGCCCATGTGTGGGAGGTGTACCTACCACCCAACACCTTGTTTTGCCTTTTGAAAAACCATTTACCCACACCTACCAAGTTTAGGGTAAAAGTGAAAATGGTTTTACCTAAAGGTAATAACAAAAGGGATCTCTACACTTTTGTAAAGGATAATAATTCATTAGATGAATATTGAAAAAACCCTAGACAACTCTCTCTCTCTCCATCCATCTCTCCTCTTTTTCTCTCCAAAGCTCACGCCCAAGGGGCTGTGAACACTGTCCAAACGTGACAGTCCAAGAGAGGAAGAAGCTTGATTTTGTGGCAAGATCCAAGTGCTAGTACACTTCTAAGAGGCATACGAAGGTGTTAGGGAAACCCCCCACGAGCCGGGAATCAAACGACGAAGATTGAAGCTCCAAATCTTAGATCCAAAACTGAAAATTGATGGCAGTGGACTGCACTGCAGTGGGCGTGGAAATGGAGGCCAAAATCATTTTGTTTGTTGTCGTATCGTCTCAACCGATCGATGTGAGTATTCCGCTATCTCCTTTGATGTATTCACACATGGTTTTCATGCTTGTTATGATCTTGGGACCTAAAAAGAAACCAACAATGGTATCAAGAGCCTAGGTTCAAGCATGAAATTTTTAGGGCTTAAAATTGGGTATTTTGTATTTGAGCATGATTTGAATAAATTGGATGTTTAAGTATGCTTATACATGTTTAATTTAAGATTGATTGGATCAATTTAATGAAATAATGATTGGATCAATTTTTCCCCAAATATTCATGTTGGCCGAATGTAGAAGCATTATGAAATCTTGGAATTTTTCATTTTGATTCATTGGATGAGTTGTAATGATGTTGGATAATGTTATTTAAGATTGAATTGGATTTAATTTTGAATTGAACAAAATCCCTAATTTCCTTACCTTGGCCGAATGTGGATGCCCTTTAATGTCTTGGTATTTTTGATTTTTATAATTGGATTTGTTGGAAATCATTCGGGATGATGATTTAATGTTAATTTGGATTTGATTGGATTGAATTCGGATTTGGACAAAAATGCATCCCTTGGCCGAGACTTTGAACATGGTGAATGGGTTTGATTTTTCATTAATGTGTTGTACATGTGATGATGATGATGATGATGATGAGCATGATTAATTGGACAAATTTGTGTTTTAGAAATATTGATTTGGATGATTAATCATGTAATACACTTTGGTAATTAAATTGGAAATTTGGAATTTGGTAATTTAATTATATGGGCCTTAAAATTGGATTTGGGCTTTTAAAGTTGTAAATAGGCTTATGGGATTTGTTGTACAAAGTTGGATTTAGGCAAATTGGATTGGATCCAATTGGGCCCAAAATCGCTTCCATAAAGCCCAAATGCGACTTAATGAACCTTTAAAGTTTAATTGGGCCTAATGGGCCGAAATTGATTTCTGGCTTATGGGGTTACTCCTTGATTGGGCTTTGGTTGCCGAAGCCCATGCCTTAAAGAAATTAATTTAAGCCCATTGGACTTGAATTAAATTGACGTTGGACGTTAATCGGGCTTTGAGACCCGTAACGATTAAATTTGGAATTTAAGTCGTAAGAGGTCTATTAATAAAGTGTAATATTTAATTTGAATTAAATAGTGGATTAGTATTAAATACATATTAAATTGGATTTAATGTTGTAGTTTAATTTAATTCGAGAATTCGTACTTTGAGTACTTATTCGCAAAAACGAGTTTGACTCGCGCAAAATCAAATCGTTGTTTGAACATTGGATGATCACTAATTGTCAGATTATTAATTTGATTAGATTGATTGATAACATGCTTGTGTGATACATGGTTGTGATGAATGAATAATGTAATCGGATGGATATTAGTCGGGTGGGGGCAATTTTGGAAATTATTGTAATAAATTCGATTTATTAAATTGGACCTGCGTGTCCAGCCTTATCACCTCTATTCTCTTTGTATTCTCTTCTCACCTATTCCCCTCAATGTAAATGAGGTTTCTTTAGAAGTGTAGTTTAACGGGTAGAAGTAATACAAGTGCTAGTTTGAGAGAGAAAGGGAGAGATTTGATCTAGGATCAATGTGTTAAGTATCCATCCGCATATCATTATTATTTACTTTCATATGCGCTTTATTATGTGTTTAGAATGCATGTTTAAGGGTGTATGATGATGAGACCTAAACAAAGATAATAAATTGGTAGCCAATTTGCACGCGAAAACCCTCATCAAATATCATGCGTTTTTCCTTCCATTGAGTGATTCTTACTCAAGATCCGAGACTGGCATTGGGTTGTTGGCCAAAGTCAAGCCCTTTTTCCGTCGAATATGTGTTTGAATCACGAGAGTTTTGTTCTATATTGGTGTCTTGTCCAAGTTGTGGTTTGTTGGCCAAAGTCAAGACCACTTCTTGTCCATCGACATTGATTACGAAGCTTTCCATGGTCAATGGGTCGCGCTTGACTGGGATCACTAGGTTTGTTGTGCCAAAGCCAAGGCTTAGTTGATTCAAGAAAAAAGGTTAGGTAATACATTGGATGTATTGACATATATAAGATATATGTTTAGGATTTGGATATCCGCCTACTGGATCTAGGAGTTGGATTGGATCCAATTGATCTTTGAGATCTACCTAGTTAAATATCATACAATTTGTTGGCCAAAGTCAAGATTGTGTGTTATTTAACGGAATCCTAGCCCACTAGGAAACACGGTTTCCCGAGTACTCGACAGAGGGTTAGAGGCTCGTCGAAAAATAGTGGGAGGCAAGAATTGAATTTGCAATATTCGTTTAATTACTTGCCATACGCGCTCATTCAAATTATTCGTCATATAAATTAAATGTTAGTTGGACTAATATTTAAACTGTTGTTTTAATAAGCAGTTGGACTGTATTATAGTTGATTATATAATTGGATTATAGTAATCAATATATTTGAATTAATTATTTCAATTTACAGTTGATTTTATAATTGGATTATAATAATCAATGTAATTGAGGTTAATTGATTTAAATTATATTTGATTGTATAGTTGGACTATAATAATCAATATAATACATAGTACCACAAATTGTTGATTAAATAGTTGGACTATTAGAATCAAGATGAATGAAAGATTAGTGTTTAAAACATAATCCTAGGTGAAAATGTATTTAAACGACTATATTTTAAATTGGGAATAATTTCAGGATGGTCCTGGAAATAAATAATAAGTTACTTTATTTGATAAAATAATCTATTATGCCTAAGCCAAGAATTAAGCAAATAGTAGAGTATAATCTTTGGAAGATTTATGTGATGATAACTTAAGTGCTTAATTCGATATACTTGTCATAAATCTATGATTATATTTAAGAAGTATTAAGATTGCAATAAATAACTCTTGGAGGGTTAAAGACTATTCTCGAGGAGATAATGTCAAACTTTGCAAATTAGGTAAGTGGCGCAAGGCGCACCATACTTCAATATTCTAGAAACCCAAGGCTTGGCCAAAGGCTTCTGAAATATTTGAAAAGGCAAAGGAAAAATCATTATGATCTTCTGGGAAGATAAATGACATATCCTAAAGTGACTGCCATTTGGATATGGCAGACACAAAGGAATTAAAGAAAAGGCAAGGCTCTGACTTTAAGAATGTTTGTCAATATTATGTCTATTACTAGTATTAAAATTGGATTTTAAAATACTAAGTGTGGAACATAAATTATATGGATTGATGTTCAGAATCTGCTGTGATCAGGATACTGACTTCAAGCTGAGATTAATCTGCGAATCGGAAACGGGACGAAATTCGCTGTTTCGACCGTAGAATCCTAAGTTTAGGAACTACCTTTTGGGTATGTACTTAAATTAGGAACTGTTATAATGTAACTAGTTTGACTATAAACATTATCTTTATATCAGTGTTTAATCCGTTACGGATAGACCTTTATATTCGAGAACACTAAAGTGTTTCATTATATAAAGAATGATGTTGATGGTGTTTTCAGGCACTATGATATTTAAAACAGCACGACAAGGGTAGAAGAGTAATTCCCTTCTTGGGTGAGATCACTAACACCGACCCGACCCATAAAAAGCCAGTAGTAAGGGCCCAAGTGTTTTACAATAAAAGACCGACCACAACATGAAGATACCGAGCACTTGATGATCGGCAACCGAGCACACGATCCAAAATGACCGGGCACTTATCAGGTCGACAGAAGCACTCCCAGTACAAAAGACTATCATGACCGACCACATGAAGACCGGGAGCATGGCAGGATATGCTCCAGAAGATAAGTTACCCTACTTTCATGGGAAAACTGAGAAGTCAGAGTCATAGTAGGATAAAGGAAATATAAGATAGATTTGATAAAGGTTTCCTTGAGGGAGCAGGAGATTGTTTCAACTAGGAAACCTCATACTAAGAGGAATCTGATTCCTTCACTACTATAAATAGAAGGGTAGAGTATGTGTAGATGGGCATCAGAATCATCAAGCTCTGACTTGTAAACACAAGAACGATCTGAGAATCGTGTTTGAGTAATAAAAGTATCATCCGTTTTGTGCCCGTGGACGTAGGCGAGATCTGATCCGCCGAACCATGTTAAATCTCCTTGTTGATTGGCGTATTTATCTGTCTTTTGCTAAATTTGCTTTTGGTTTCCCCCATAACCAAACAAATTCACTATTGAGGGAGGATTTTCTCGGGAGTAATATTCCCATATTGCCCTGAGACCAAAATCAGCCGTCAACAGTTGGCGCCGTCTGTGGGGAACTTTCAAAAAAGCAACTCCCGTAGTAAGACAATGGCAGAGGATGGAAATCATCAATCTTCAGAGAGTCCGGCAGCAGACTGGATGAAAAAGATGGAAGAAAGCATGAAATCCATGATAGATCGGTTGGAGAGGATGGAAGGAACGAACAACGAGAAACCCGAAGGCGGAGCCAGTCGAAAAAGAGGTGAGAAAGCAGAAGGGAAAAGGGTGGTAGATACCAGCGAGGATGATGGACCCAGGAGGAGGGGCCCCTACGGGATAAAATCTGTGGTTGTAGAAAAAGATTCACAAACAGAGGACACATGGGAAGAAGAGGAAAGAGGACGAAGAGGACAATCACCTGATCCATCCTATGATAGCCTCCACGACTCCCGAAGAGAAGGCAGGGAATATAGCGAGGATGTGCGAGAAATTTCAAACCATGAGGAACGCCGCACCCGGGGCATAGGACGCACAGAGAGGCACAGAAGACGACATAGCGACACGACCAGTGAGATAAAGTCTTGGTTAAAAAAGGAGATGACCAAGTGGGGGGTAGGCCTCAAGGCGGACGCAATTGATACCCGGGACGGTGAGGAGGAATCTCCCATCGCGGAAAAAATAAGGTCGGCGAAATTCCCAAAACGATTCAACATGCAGACCATGGCACCCTACAAAGGCCACTCTGACCCGAAATCGCACATCGAAAGCTTTGTCTTGTTGATGGAAGTCCAGGGAGTAGTAGGAGATGCCATCTGCAAAGTGTTCCCCCTAACTTTAGGTGGACCCGCTATCCTATGGTACAGAAGTCTGGCTCCGGGGAGCATCGGAGGCTTCACACAACTTAAGAAGTCATTCATTCGACACTTTAAAGGGGCCTGCGTTCCCAAAAAGACGATTGGAGAATTAAGACTTATGAAGCCGAGCCGCTATCCACCATCACGGAGAAAAAGGCCACAGAATTTGTAAAGAAGAACATAATCTGCAGGTTCGGAATCCACCGTGTGATCATCACCGACAATGGGAAACAATTCGATAGCAAAGGATTCAGGAAGCTCTGCGAAGACCTGCAGATCACTTTAAAATTCGCCTCGCCAGCCCATCCCAAGTCAAACGGACAATTTGAGGCAACAAACAAAACCATCAAGGCAAACCTTAAAGCTCGGCTCGGATCATGCAAAGGCTTATGGGTCGAAGAATTACCAGAAGTACTATGGGCACATCGGACGACCTACAAAGATTCCACAGGGGAAACACCATTTTCCCTATCATACGGATGCGAGGCCGTCATTCCAGCAGAAATTGGGGTAGCAACTCACAGGGTCCGCCACTTTGGGAATGAGCAGAACGAAGAACTTATCAAAAACCACCTCGACCTGATCGAGGAAATGAGAGAGAAATCAGCTATGAAAACAGCAGTCTACCAACAAAAGATGGCCCGCTTCTACAACAGAAGAGTTCAGACCCGCTCCTTCCTTCCAGGCGACTTAGTATTGAGAAGGGTCACCTTAAACACCCGGCGATCAGAGGATGGCTCGCTAGGTGCCAAATGGGAAGGGCCATACAAAATCACAGAGGTGGTAAGGCCGGGGGCTTACTTCTTGGAACAGCTGGACGGCATAAGATTAAAAAAGCCATGGAACGCCGAGATGTTGAGAAAATACTTTCAGTAAACTCTCCCTTCCTTCTCTTCTTTGGCAGCAACCCAATAAGGGACAGAAGTTCAAATACAAAGCCTCTCTCAAAATGACCCACAGAAAGTTGTAAGAAGGGCAGGACATACTCAATACAACGGTCCAAAGCCAAAAGCATAAAACTCGTAACTACCCGACCACGGCTACCACCATAAAGGAGCACAAAGTCACACCAGAATCGTTTGACTCCATACAAGCATTAGACAGTAGGGACGAAGGTGAATCAAAGTATAGATCCGTGAGAAGCATAACACGGGGATGGATGATACCCCCGTGGCGATTTCTTGTTCCAGTATTACCGAACATAAGAAGGAATATGCCCTTAATGTTTCAAACGGCTCGGGACTGGGTCTTATTCCGCCGAGGCCGTCCGGTTCGGGGTCGGGTTACGTCCCACTGAGTCATGCTCATTGGTCTGGGGACGGGACATTCCCCCAGAACCAAGTATCTCTCTTGGGTCGGGGTCCTCAGGGACATACTCGATGCATAGGATCCGTGAGAAGCATAGCACAAGGAGGGATGATACCCCCGTGGCGATTGCTTACTCCAGTGTTACCGAACATAAGGAGGAACATGCCCTTAATGTGTCGAGCACTCTTTTGATCCTCACTTACCCGATGAAATGGATCCGTGGGAAAGCATAGCACGGGGGATGATGATGCCCCCGTGACGACTGCTAGCTCCAGTGATGCCGGACCTAAGGAGGAATATACCCTTAGTATCCCAGACACTCTTTGATCCATTCATCATTTGGATCCAAGAGAGGCGCAGTACGGGGATGTGTTGTGCCCCTGTAGCGTGTGCCTATCAGCCCAAACTGGGGACGTAACATTCCCCCTGGAGCCAAGTGTTTCTTACTACTCGGGATCAGATTACGTCCCTCCAGCTCATATTGTCCTCATGAAGAGGTCTCAAATGTTCAAAGGGAAACATAAAGAATGAAATAAAAAAAAAAAGAGGAAGAAGGCAAACACATAAGTATATATTCAAATAAAAGTGCAAAATGTTATTACAAAAGAAAGGTATAAGTATACACAGGGCCCCGTCCGGGTTACCCCTTCTCAATCAACTCGAACGAGGGCGAGACATTCTTCCTAGGCTGGCTCAGACGTCAGTTATGTCGGCTCGGCCTCAGAAGGGGGAACAGCAGCTTCAACCACGTCAACCTGGGGAACCCCTACTTCAGGGACAGGAACATGAACCTCAGGGCGGATTTCTTGGGGAACATGAGGGACCGGAGCAACCGAAATTGGGTCGGGATCCATCGCCTCCTCGGAAGAAGGGGGGGCCACTTCTGAAACTCCTCCTCGGACATCTCCCCTTTGCAAAAATGGATAGCTGCATGGATTGGCCCCATATCCAGGTCAGGCAGAACCACCGGTATAATTTCAGCACAATCACCAACCCCCTCAAGACGGATTGAATCCCTCTCGGCCTCCAACTCAGCTTCCCTCCTCGTAAGCTCATCACGGACCCGAGCCAATTCCTCATCCTTAGCCCGCAGCTTGTACTCCACACTGCCTATTTCCACCTTGAGGATCCCGATCTCAGTCCGGGCGTCCGCCAGACTTGCTTTAGCTTCATCGACATTCTTCCGCTCTAGAGTGGCGGCGGCTTTAAGAGCTTTATTTGTCTTAAGAGACTAAACCGCAGCCAGCTCGTAATCCCTATTCTTTTCCTCCGCACTCGTGAGTTTAGCCTCCACTTCAGAAAGATGATTCTGAAGCCTCTGGGCCTGGCCGCCTTCGGAAAAAAGGCTTATAAACAGGTCCTTGTTTTTTGCCGCCAAATAATTTGCCTGCTGAAGAAAGAAGTTAGGAAAATAAAACAAAGTATGAAAGACACCACGGTTATAGAAGAGAAGTAATAGAAGTAACCTGGGCCAGCTGGGAGCACAACTTTGCAACCACCTCCTCGGGCGAAAGGTCCTCAAACCTCGGAATCTTCTCAGGAGGAACGGCCTCGGCTAGCTCATTGAAAGCCGACACCAAATGGGAAGTAGCCTCCCTAATGTCCTTCCCAAGGTCATCAACTCCAAATCACAGAGCCTTTCAATTTCTTGGAAGGACCCCCCTGCCGGACCGGAACTCCTCTGCTCGGAGCCTCCTCCTCCTCCAATTCCCGGCGTACCTGAGTATCCACAGCTCCAAATAGACGATTCCTTCTCATAGAAGGTCTTGGAGGACTAGCAGGACGGGTGACACCCAGTAGAGGCACCTCGGATGATGAAGATAAATCTTGAGAGCTCGGCCGCTCCGCCCCCGCGGTCACCTTTCTAGACTCAGAAGATTCAGGCCGTTTTCGAGAGGTACCGGCCCCGCCGAGGCTAGTTTTTTTTTGAAGCACCGGTCAACTTAGCAAGATATTGTGGCTTCTTCGACATACCTGCAATAGCAAAGACAAGAGAAGGGTTCAGGACCCGAGCATAAAAAAAGGGGGGGAGAGACAAAACCAAACATGCCAAATAAACATGGGAGTTGGCTAGAAGGCCAACAGACATCTACCTATCCGACCCGAGACCTCCGGAGGAACGGTCCGAATAAGGCCCGACGAAACGAAAGCTGCCTCATTAACTAACTCCCTCCAAGGATCGGTGTATCGCCGAGCCCAGAATACCCGCCTCCGGACTTAACGGGAAACCTTGGGAACATCCCTCCAACAGGCTGGGAGAAATAAAAGAGGTCAGGACCCTAAGCATGAAGAAGGAACACATAAAACTATTAAGGAACCCCTAACCTCCCGATCTGAAGATATCAGGGACTGAAACATCCTCTTCAAACGATCTCAGAACCCGACCCCAATCCCCAGTAGCCCAGAACCAAAAATCTTTGAAATTCTTATTGGACTCAGGGAGTTTCTGGACAACATTGGACGAACTATCATAAGCAGAGAGGTATTACCAACCGTGGTGAGTCCTTGGGTTGGACTTCAAATGATATAACCTCTTTACCTCTTCCAAAGAAGGTTCACCCAAACCTGCCCGGTGCCAGGCCACATATATGCCGGCCAAAATCCTCCAACTATTTAAACTCAGTTGACAGGGGGCAATCTCCATCTCGGCCAACATCCAAGCGAAGTAACGTTGCATTGGCAGCCGTAGTCCACACTCAAAGAAAGCAGGAAGAAGTGCCACCGAGCCTTCGTCAGGTTGACTAGCACGATCCATCGGGCTAGGAACTTCGAGGGCAATATCTATTGGAATATCGTATCGTTGCCGCAACAGCGCTAGATCATCCTCAGTTATCTTGGAATGCCGATTCATATCCAGAGCCGAGCTATCAAGTTCACCGGGCTCTGGATCCCTCCGAGGGACCCTCTAGTGATAAGTATCTTGCTCAACTTCGGAAGGGGTAGGGGTAGTGTCAAGGTCTTCCACACTGGGTGCCCCCGAGCCCGAGGAAAGCTCTTCAGCAGGGGGAGTTGAGGGTCTAGCAGGGTTAAAAGAGGAAGATCTGTTGTCAGACATTCCTGACATTCGAAGAAATGGAAAGGAAGGGGAAGTCAGTCTATAGCTAAAACCCTAAAATTGCTCAGGGATTCCAAGAAAGCTAAACATGAGGGCCCTAAAAGGCCCTAAAAAAATCCAACAAGCCATAAGTCACTACCTAGCAATACCAAAAACTAACAAAGGATTCACAGCACACAAAGAGAAGAGTCGTTCAGAGAACTTACTTGTTTCTTTCAGAAAAATTGAAGATTGTGCAGCACGGTTTGCTCGTCCCCAAAATTTACAGGTCACAGTGGAGAAAAGAAAAGAAAAACTCACGGCTGGAAGAAACTCTGGGAGTACCGAGTCAAGTGAGTCACGGTTGAAACGTTCACAAGAGAAATTTGCCAAAAAGACTACACAGTAAAAGCCTCGTCCTCTTATAGTCATGAGTGGGACGCTCATGGCCGTTGGATCGAGAAAAGAAACTCGGATGGACGCCAAATGTCAACTGCAAAAGAGGTCTGCCAAAATCAAACGAACGGTTGAGATCAGCACACCGTAAAAACGCCTCTACACGGTCGATTCACTTCCTTTTTGGCGAGAATCCGGCAGATGATTGACAAGTGTCGAACTTAGGAAAAACCCTAAAGGTGATTTGATGGGCATTTAAACAGACGTGACTGTTGCACGTCTCAAGAAGAGGTACTCGAAAAGATGCGACGAAAAATTCGAATCAACTCCGGATCGACCACCAGCAGAGTAACCAGCACACCATCTTTGTATAGTTCCCGGCACCAACTCGCATACTCGTTGGAACCGAGAACTAGGGGACAGATGTTGATGGTGTTTTCAGGCACTATGATATTTAAAACAGCACGACAATGGTAGAAGAGTAATTCCCTTCTTGGGTGAGATCACTAACACCGACCCGACCCATAAAAAGCCAGCAGTAAGGGCCCAAGCGTTTTACAATAAAAGACCGACCACAACATGAAGATACCGAGCACTTGATGATCGGCAACCGAGCACACGATCCAAAATGATCAGGCACTTATTAGGTCGACAGAAGCACTCCCAGTATAAAAGACTATCATGACCGACCACATGAAGACCGGGAGCATGGCAGGATATGCTCCAGAAGATAAGTTACCTTACTTTCATGGGAAAACTGAGAAGTCAGAGTCCTAGTAGGATAAAGGAAATAAAAGATAGATTTGATAACGGTTTCCTTGAGGGAGCAGAAGATTGTTTCAACTAGGAAACCTCATACTAAGAGGAATCTGATTCCTTCACTATTATAAATAGAAGGGTAGAGTATGTGTAGAAGGGCATCAGAATCATCAAGCTCTGACTTGTAAACACAAGAACGATCTGAGAATCGTGTTTGAGTAATAAAAGTATCATCCGTTTTGTGCCCGTGGACGTAGGCGAGATCTGATCCGCCGAACCACGTTAAATCTCCTTGTTGATTGGCGTATTTATCTGTCTTTTGCTAAATTTGCTTTTGGTTTCCCCCATAACCAAACAAATTCACTATTGAGGGAGGATTTTCTCGGGAGTAATATTCCCATATTGCCCTGAGACCAAAATCAGCCATCAACAAATGATAATAAGATAAACACATTAGATGTGAGTAACAGAATTTATATTTTGAATATAAATAATATCTCAAATATAAATCATGACAAATAAATAGCTCAAACTGATTTGATCACTTAAGAGACTTATTTGTGGCATTGTTGCTGGGACACAATTAAACAAGACTCGTATATCCACGCTTTTGAAGAGTGAGTACTAGGACTGATTTGACTATTCAAATAAAGTCTACGAATCTAGTTTATTAGGTAAAATACCTGAAACGCTATTTACTTGGTAATAGTGAAAGTGCCACCGATTTGTTAGCCCTATTCATAGTGAAGTAAGTGGGCCCATATCTAGCAATGCTAGATGTGAATATGAATATTTCGTGACCTTAACGGATGTGGCATCATGTTATGGTTATGTGTTTCTTTTGAAGAACACAAATCGATAACTTTTAGATTTTCAACACGAAGTAGACAAACAGATCGTCTAAAGTATTAAACCGTCGTGGTAAGACCGTAATGGAAAATACTTAAGCAGTAAGTTTCAAACATGCGTGAAATAATATAGTATTCTTTCAATGAGGACTCCTCCCGAGACATGTCAGTTTGACTGTGTGTCCGTACGGAGAAACCGAATTTTGTTGGACATGATAAGGCTAATCATGAGTCGCTGTGAGTTACCATTTCCTTCAACGGATATGCATTAATAGTGCAATACTTATTTAGAATAAGGTTCCATATAAATCTGTTTGACATGATATCATATTAGATATGAACGGGAAAGAAACCGGGTTTCTCATTCCTGATGATTTGGGTATGCTAGGCATATATTTGGATGATACCAAACTAAAACCCAAATAGGATAAGTGCCAATTATAGGTCATCCTAGGGATACCATAAGTATAGTACTTGTACATCTCACAAGAGAACAATGTTATTGTTGCTCACCATGCGGTTTTCCTAAGAGGAATATCGATATGCAGTGGTAAGTGGGAGGATGGTATAACTCGATGAAAGTCGGAGTAATACTGTTCAAGGCACGAAGTCCTTAATGGAACACAGATAGTTCATCAAGGATGAAACTATACCATTAATCTTCGAATACACAAGAACCGCGTAGATCAGAGAGAATCAGAAAACAACCTAGGGTATGGGTTTCTGATCTCACCTCATAAAGATGTCAATCTTGTTGAGGTAGACCAACCGATTACGTTTGAGGAAGTGATACAATGTATCGACTCCCTTTTATGGCAAAGTGCAATGAGTCCGAAGTGGATTCCATGTATACCAACTATGTTTAGACACTAGTTGATGTACCGTAAAGCATTGTGCCTATTGGTACTTAAAAGTCTTCAAGGAAGACATACATGGATGGCAACATACCAACGTACAAAGCTAGGCTTTTAGCGAAAATGTATCGTTATCAACATTGTGTTGATTACGGTTCAACCTTTTACATGTTGCCACGGTAAATCCATTTGGATAATGCTTGCTGAAATTGTACATTTATGAAATGTGTCAGTTAAAGATCAAAATCGCTTTCCTTAAACGGAAACCTTTTGGAGGATGTTTATAACATCCTGACGATTTTGTTGTACCTAAACCAGCAAACTAGGTTTACGGGTTGTTCGATCCATGTTTGGATTGAAGCAAGCATAAGGTTCTTGGAGCTGACGTTTTGATGTAATCATAATGGTTTATGATTTAATTCAAAATGAAAATAATTCTTGTGTATATAAGGAGGTTAGTGGGAGCGCACTGACAATGAACGTCCTGTATAAAATAATGATAATATATGTCATTTCTTGGAAATGATATTCCCATAAAACAATCGGCGAAAGCTTGGCTTTCGAGATAATTCTCCGTAGAATTCTTAGGAGTAACAACCTTTATTCTAGGAATAAAGATCTATTGGGATAGATTTAAAGTTGTTAACACTCTCTGAGAAATTGTACATTTAAAATGTATGTGACCTGGTGTCTCATACGCTTTGAGCATATGGAGTCACAATCAGACCAATCCGAGTGATAGTCACTGGATTGAAGTTAAGAACATCCGTTAGTATCTTAGAGAGCTAAGGATGATGTCTTATTCTGTGGAGATGGAGAACTTGAAGTGACTGGGATCGCTGTAGCAAGTTTCCAAACCGATAAAGACGACTATAAGTCACAAACAGTACTATAAAGTTTGAATACCGGAACAGTGAGCTGGAAATCTTCCAAGCAAGATACTGTTACCATATAAACAACAAATACAGATTATTGCTGCAGCTGAGGCAGCAATAGAAGCCATTTGGGTCGATAATAAATCTAATTAGATTAGATATAGTTCTGTTAGCGGCTGAGCTAGGCGTCATCACAGGCAAAAGGATTAATGGTCTCATCAACGATCCAGATATATACTTCGATATTCATCTGATTCGTTCGGATCATACATCATGGTGATGTGATGATCGTATAAATCGCATCAGACGATAATCATGTAAATCCGCTGACGAAAACCTTTTCTCAGCAATTTGAGCCAACCGTACATAGTTCGGGTGTTAGGCACTCGAGTGACTGGCTATAGGCCAAGTGGGAGATTGTTGGACAATTATGACCCATAGCGTCACTATTTGTACAGATCATGGTGTTGTTGTACAAATTAACTATGTGACAAAAGAGATTGCTCTCTTATCATTTGTGATTAGATCACCTTAGATGTATAAATGATGAGAGGTCCCTATGATTTGTTCCTGGATGGAGAATGATATGAGACAGTATCAAGTCCACGTAGGATAAATCATTAAATATCCCTAGTCAGAGTATTATCGAGATTGGACATCGATAAATACGTAAAAGACTAGTATTGCACTTGTGCGCGTTGTGAGGGCACAACGGCATAGTTCTCATATATTTGGGTATTGGATACTCATGCAAGTGTAATAGGAGGTTGTGTTTCACCGATGGTATGGGAAACAGCTTCGCTCTGGATAGACCCCCTCGGAATCCCATTGGTAGTATGACTGTGTGTCTATGGGAGTCCGAAATCAGGGTAGGTGTATTTGGTCTTAACTTGAGACTTGCACCGCTAATACTTACGACAATCAATATACTTTGGTTGAGGTCGTCCAGGGCTTTTACCGGTTCTGTGTACGCCAATACTGGGTATGTTGAGAATCGTAAAGTATTGGGTGTGATGTCAAGACGGAAGTATCACTCCAGTCATAGTGGAGATGATGTCACGTAGGATACGGTATTAGTGCTCTTAAGTGCTGCGCGGCCATTGGGATATTATGACTAGGTCATGTATATCCGATTATAGAGACTAGTTACCAGACATCCGACATGTGCTTCGTACGGGGCAGACACAACTCCAGCCCCAGGCCTAGCACGTGACCATCTGATACTAGATCGATATGCACTATACGATGTATACTACGCCTGATACAGATCCTTCATTCCTGTAAGGATATTTCCGGAGAATTGGGTAGGCATGGTGCTTTGCTAGAAGCCAACCTTGTCTTGTGAATCGATAAAACGTAGTACTTGGTACTTACGTGTTCGGATAGTCTGACGACCGTATTTACTGCCAACATATCCGGGGATCTCATGGGTCGCTTCCCAATGATTCACCGATGATGTATGACTCGCACTTTAATTAATCTGGGATTAATTCGATGAGAGAGAAAATTAATTTAGAATTAATTACGGAGATATTTTATCTGGGATAAAATATAGTCTAAAGAGAGAGAACGCGATTAATTTGGAATTAATCGGTAAAATAAATTTAATAGTTAAATTTGATTTTTCTATTAAATTTATTCGAATGGGCTAAAATTAATATATCAGATATATTAATATGAATTAGATTTCATTACGAAATTAAAGTCGGACTTTAATGCGAACGAACGAATTAATTTAGAATTAATTCGTAAACGACGTTCGTAATATATTTGTGAGGCATCGATATTTAATTAAATTAGATCTAATTATTTAACGACAGAAGTTCGTTTAATCGGATTAAACGAAACCGAGCCGCGGCAAATGTTCGTAGAGATATTTGAATTTTGAATTCAAATATGTGGGGCCCATTTGTGGTAGGTGTACCTACCACCCAACTACCTTGTTTTGCCTTTTGAAAAACCATTTACCCACACCTACCAAGTTTAGGGTAAAAGTGAAAATGGTTTTACCTAAAGGTGAATAACAAAAAATGGATCTCTACACTTTTGTAAAGGATAATAATTCATTAGATGAATATTGAAAAAACCCTAGACAACTCTCTCTCTCTCCATCCATCTCTCCTTCTCTTTTTCTCTCCAAAGCTCACGCCCAAGGGGCTGTGAACACTGTCCAAAACGTGACAGTCCAAGAGAGGAAGAAGCTTGATTTTGTGGCAAGATCCAAGTGCTAGTACACTTCTAAGAGGCATACGAAGGTGTTAGGGAAACCCACTCACGAGCCGAGAATCAAACGACGAAGATTGAAGCTCCAAATCTTAGATCCAAAACTGAAAATTGATGGCAGTGGACTGCACTGCAGTGGGCGTGGAAATGGAGGCCAAAATCGTTTTGTTTGTTGCCGTATCGTCTCAACCGATCGATGTGAGTATTCCGCTATCTCCTTTGATGTATTCACACATGTTTTTCATGCTTGTTATGATCTTGGGACCTAAAAAGAAACCAACAATGAGTTTATAAAGGCCAGTATTGTCATTAGTGTGAGGCTGGAGTAAATTTCATGGGATCCACTTCCCGCTATGAAATTTAATAGTCAAATTTTTATTTTTCCGTTAAAGGAGATTACAGAATTACGTAAAGTAGTGGAATGGCATGAATAGATTTAAAATTCCATAATCAATTAGTGTTATTATTTTGAAATGAAAAATATTCTGCTACTATTTAATATTATTTTGTAGATGGCTGCCGCAAATCCATTGATGCGAATTCTAATAAACTAAAAAGAGTCGGGAACTACTTTGAGTGGGAAATGAACATTCGCCTTGTCTTAGAGTTCAAAAAGTTAAGCTATGTAACTATCAATCCATTGCGTGTTGAAATCGATCCTGACTCCACTCCTGAAGAGCAATAAGTTCTTAAAAAATGGAAGAATGATAACCTTATGGTGAAATCCTACATTTTAGGATCGATGGTTCCAGATTTGCTGAGACAGTACATAGAGGTACTAGATGCTTGGAGCATTTTGCGAATACTAAAGTAGTTGTTTGAGGCAAATCAAGAAATTGAGATTTATCAGAGGTCTAAGGAATTGTTCCGTGCTACACTCAATGATGGAGAAGCTATCAGCATTCATGTTTTGAACATGATCGACCAGTTCCGATATTTGGAACGACAGGACATTGTGATTGATGAACGACGAGACTGTAATTTGATTTTGTCTTCTTTGTCTGGAACTTATGCTGGCTTTGTGTTTTAATTTCACATACATTTGATGTAAGCCAGCTATGAAGAACGTCATAGCATGTTACGCACTGCGGAGCATGATTTGAGGAAGGGCAACCCCACTTTGTACCTCCTTGGTGGAACTGGCTCTTCAAAGATTTTTAGGAAGTCAAAGAAAATCAAAATGGGAAAGAAGAAGATATCAAAGCAAAAATCCAAGAAACACAAAGGTGCAAGACCGCAAGTAGCTCATGATGAATGTCTACAATGTAAGAAGTCTGGACACTAGAAGAAGAATTGTCTAAAGTTGAAAGGAAAAGCAGGACCCTCAGGTACGCTTTGTATTTTTCCTATTATTGACATCTCATTAGCCTTAGATGTAAATAGTGGACGGGTGTTAGACACTGGCAGTCCTACTCATATTTGCAACTCCATACAGGTTATAAGAGTTAAAAGAATGTTAAACAAATGGGAGATCCAGCTTAGAGTTGGCAATGGCTAGACATTGGATGTTCAGGCCATAGGAACAGTTATTCTAGATCTCCCTAATGAATGTAAATTAGATTTACATGACTGTTATTATGTACCTTCACTTATTAGATAAAAAAAATCACTGCCAATATTAGATAAAAATGGATATAAAATAAACATTAAGATGGTATTTTATGTTTATATGATAAAGATAATTTTTGAAATGTAAATGTTCTTTATCTAATGGTCATTATGTTTTCGAAACATATAGAGATATTTTTAATGTGGAGGAAAATACAAGTAGGAAATCTGAATTAAATAATACTGAATTATGGCCTATGAGATTGGGCCACATAGGTGTTAGACATCTATCTTAATTGGTAAATGATGGTTTGATTGAAAATCTTACCTTAGATCCTTATCTGATTTATGAGTCATGTATGCAAGGAAAGATGACAAAGGCCTCATTTCTTGGTGTTAGACACCGTGCTGTAGATTTATTAAAGCTAATACACAACGATGTGTATGGTCCATTAAATCATACCACTCATAATGGTTTAGCATACTTCGTGACATTCACGGATGATAAGTCTAGATATGGATATGTCTATTTGATGAGACATAAATCATAAATATTTGACAAGTTCAAAATATTCCGAAACGAATTAGAAAAACAAACCAGTAAATTTATCAAATGCCTTAGATCGGATCGAGGCGGTGAATACTTGAGTGAAGAATTCAGAAGTTATTTAAGGGAGAATGGAATTCTTGCCCAATATAGCCCACCAAGAACACCTCAACGTAATGGTGTGTCTGAGCATAGAAATCGTACTTTATTGGATATCGTGTGATGCATGATGAGCTATACAGATATTCCATATTATATTTGGGGTTACGCTTTACCTACTAGTGCCCACATACTTAATATGGTTCCATCAAAAGTTGTTTCTATGACCCCCTATCAGATATGGTTCGGTAGAAATCCAAGTATTAGATATTTAAAGATTTAGGGTTGTCATACATGCGTTAGAATTACACAAAAGGATAAACTAGCACCCAGATGGTATAAATGTAGATTCGTTGGATATCCTGATAATTCCATGGGATATCATTTCTATGATTCTGAGCAATGAAATGTATTTGTTGTTCGCTTTGCCACTTTTCTTGAAAATGAATTTTGAGAGAAAGTGGGAATTGTAGAAAGATTGAACATGATGAGTTTGAACCTAAAAATAAGGAACCTGAGATGGAACCGGAGATCTAACTAGGTGAAGGATCTACAACATAGGTTCTACGTAAGTCGAATATAATATCAAGGCCTACTGAGAGATTATTTTTAACATCTGATGTGAGCCTTGATTTTCTCCTCTTGGAGGAAACATATCCGGCTACGTATAAATAAGCGATATTGGATATTGATTCGGGAAAATGGTAGAAATTTATGAAATCTGAGACGAATTCTATGCATGACAATAAAGTCTGGGACTTAGTTGAACTTCCTAAATGAGTTAAACCTATTGGTTGTAAATGGGTTTACAGAAGGAAACGAGGGCTCGATGGAAATGTGGAAACCTTTAAGGCCCTACTGGTAGAAAAAGGTTACACTCAACGTCCTGGGATTAACTATGAGGAAATATTTTCACCAGTAGCAATGCTAAAATCCATTAGGATTCTTTTAGCCATTGTTGCATATCACGATTATGAGATATGTGAGACTTCAAACTTGGTTTGTAAGCTACAAAATTCTATTTATAGACTTAAACAGGCATCCCGAAGCTGGAATCATTATTTTGATGAAATAATTAGATTATCTGGATACATGAAGAACGAGGAAGAACCGTGTATTTATAAGAAAGTTAGTGGGAGCATGATAGTTTTCCTAGTTTTGTATGTATATGACATCTTTATCATTGAAAATGATATATGATTGATGCATATTGTGAAAGCCTACCTTTGCAAGAACTTCTCCATGAAAGACATGGTTGAAGCTTTCTATACACTAGGTATAAGGCTCTACTGGGATAGAGTTAGGAAGGTTATTGTAGACATTGCATTTTTGCATGAGCCCAATGATGAGCCTCGTATGGAGGCACTACCTGAAAATTTACGGAATTTGTGAAAAACGAATGCCGGAAGGAAGGAAAACCTCCAAAATTAGCACCTCATCGGATTCGAACTCACTAGCCAGCCTCGGATTTGCTCAGTCAGCCTCTACTTCAAACCTTAGCAGCAGACAGGCACCTGCCCATGCAATCGGCCCTTCAGCCCATCCACCATCTGACCATACAGCCCAGTCTCGGCCCAAGACCCCACACTGCCCAAAACCTTCATCAAATCATTTTCCAATTCAATGAGATTTTAGGATCCCATCCTTACCAATTTAACAAGATTTGAGATCTCCTCATCACCAAATTTATAAGATCTTATTCCCAAAATAATTTGATAATATATTTCCCAATTTCCTTGATTTGTTTCCCTATTTGGAGATCCCTTCAAATCATTATAAAAGGGAGGCTTTTTTCTTCATCAAGGGGACTGGCTTTGTGAAAGAAAAAAAAGAGAGAAAAAAACTACAACAACAACAAGGGTGGCAACTTGAAGGAAAACCTTAGGGGAGCACCGGAAAAAAAACAACCACAAATTGAAAAACAACCAGCCACCAAAAAACAACCAGAAACCGAAAAACAACCAGCCACTAAAAAAATAGCCAAAAAACCGTGAACCAGTGAGCAGAGACAGCGTGAGCAGCAACAAAAAATAGCAGCTAAAAAACCATAAAACAACAGCTAAAAAAAACTGTGAACCGTGAACAACAAACCAGTGAACCAGCAATCCTTCCGGCGACGACCTAACGCACATCCGAGAAAGCAACTTAAAAGGTAAGACCTGAGGGCACCCTTACCATATTTATTTTTATAGATCCGGACGCTACATGTCTGGCTGGACGTGAAATACGTCCAGCCGGGTATGCGAAGTCCTACATCAAAGACGACCAAATTTCTGGTCACATTTTTTCTTCTTTTGGCATTTCGTTATTTATCCTTTTTTTTTTTATCTATTTATTCACTTTTATTGTTGTTTTATTATTTCGCCTTTATTTTGTTTATTTTTTATTCATGTTGATGATTATACGTATATGCATTGTTATATGTTTTCATGTCTATTTTTTTATGTCCGTTTACATTGCATTGATGATTATGTATGTTATTATCCCTTGCGGTATATCGGATGGAAACCCAGACGTAAATTCCATAGCTGAATCCGAATGGACGGTTGTGCGGTTTGTACTTGGGATATAACTCCACGTGCCACTCGGGAAATACTCATATATGCGTGATTAACCCCCCTTTTTTGTTTGCTATTTATTTATTGATGCTTTTCCTGCTTTTGATTGTTTATTATAATTTTCATTATCGCATATCGTATTTCTTAATTTAATGTGCTTTTGGAACTACGTTATTGTGATTATTATTTTGGTTGGGTATGTTATTACATTTTTATTCGCTTTTATGCATGAATTGTATTAAGACTTGGCTATACCATTGTGTGAACCCGTCCATTAGACTAGCATAAGTAAGAGACCATTCCGAACCCAACGGTTTGAGGTCTTCCCTTGCGAGGGGTGAGTGCAGCCTTAAATCTTTCCCAGTTTACACTGGGTGGCAACTCATTTATTCTCCGGTTTAGACCCCGCGGGCTAATCCATACTATCTACGGGCTGCGAGCCCAACAGTGTCGTGGTCGCCGAACATCATAGGCATAGCGGTGAACCCCTCTTCGCTCCTACACTTATAGGGTTGTCGCAATCGACATACATAGATAAGATGATAGAAATATACGAGTTTACCAACAACAAGGCAAAAAATGTAACATTCTGATACGACATACATCTTTCGAAGAAAATGGTGTTAGGGCTGGTGCTCTGAGCGCCAATCCTGATCATATTTATGTCCAATTCATGAATACGAGCAATACCTTTTTCCATAATATTACTAATATTAATGGTAGCACCTCTTGTCTTTTATATACGTATTCGATCTAATTTCGATTAGATTGATTAGATTGAAACTAAATCTGGTTTAGTGATATGTATATATATTGGACAAATACCCTAGGATTTACAACGTAGTGCACAGTTACAACATTGTTTGTAATTGACATTGGGAAGTGTCACTATAAGTTATATATCCTTAAATTAAGTTCCTGGTCAAGATTTACTGACACGGGTCGGTTAGTAAAATCCACTGAGACCAGTACATGTCGTATATCAGACTTGGTCTGATGGTTTATCCTAATGAACAATGAGTCTTGGGAGACTCGTATAGATGTGTAGGTGTTTATTTGTTAAACACTGAACGATTCACCGAAGATTTCCTAATAGATGGTACACCAACGTCAATAGGAATCTTCTCGGGTTGAGTAGCATATTGATTCTTTGACTTGAGATACCACTGTGGATATATGAGTTATCCTCCATACTTAGATGGCAGTCACATCACCGATCTATTTAGATCAGACATCCGCCTGTTCGTTGGGTGTGGACTCATGCTCATGATATCCTGTGAGTATCAAGAAAGGATCCGTCAGTTCTGTATACAGAGCATAGGTAGTCCATTTATGATTAGCAATCTGTTAAATCTATGGCCATAGTATACTTCGGAAGTGAGTTTCAAATGTTATTTAGAGATTGCTAATAGATACGTCAACGAGATTATTCCTATAGAGATTTGACGTTTATATCTATATCTCTGGGATAATCCGGATACCTGTGACAGAGGGATTATACGTATGTAGTGACCTCAACCTGTATGATTCAGCGAGTTTCTCTGTGGTCGTCATAATTTACGGGTGGGTGAATTATGGACACGAAATTTATTTTCGTGACGGATATGCCTGAATCTAGAGAGTCTCACTAATGAAATATACTTGTAGAGCACTAGGGCAACTATTATGAATAATACTGATTATTTATAAATTTTTTTAACGGTTAAACGGAAAATACATGCAAAATGGACCTAATCGTCATTTTCGAATTAATGTGTATTTTTATTTAATAATTGATTTTATTAAATACACATTAATTAATATCAAATTGTGATATTTGACATATATCATTATATATGTATTTGAGATATTTAATATAAATATAATACATATATTGAAGATATTTGTATTTAATTATTTAATTGTTAATAATTAAATTAATTAAAATAACAAATATCTTTTACATGATTATTTTTTGGAAATGGCAAGTTATAATTGGTGACACTTGTTTGTTTACTTTATATAGGATAAAGGTTATCCTTTTATTATGTAAACATGTTCCAATTAAAATGAAACAAATTGCAAATACTTATTCTTTTTCTTTATTACTCACGGCAATAACAAAGAAAATATATAAGTATTTTTGTTTCATTTCTTCAAGACAACACAAGGTTTTCAAAATTCACAAAGTTAAAAATTGCGAGGAAAAAATGAAGAACAAATGGAGAAAAACTTGGAAACTTGGAGTTTTGTAAGTTATTTCCAATTTTCTTCAACTAAGAAATTGTTTCTATGATTCTACGCTTCAACTTGAGTAGCTTAGAATTTTCTCTAATGTTTAATTATGTTAATTAATGTGTTGGAAACTTGTTTGAATGTGTTAAGCATGTATGATTAATTTATAAGCTTATTAGTGTAATTAAGCTTAATAAAATAATTAGAAAATTAATGTTGCCATTATAGAGTTGCTTAGCCATTCATAAATAACCTAGAATTTTTCTTGAGTTGTTTCATGATGGTGAGACTTGATTGGTTTGGTAATTGGATGATTAAAGTGTTGAATTTTGTCAATTTAATGTAAATTGTCCAATTTGAGTAATTTGTGAAATTAGGGTTCTTAACCCATTCAAATTTTGGGACTTTTCATATATATGATGTATATTTAATGAATGTCAAGTTTGAGATTGATTGGATTTGATCTTGATGTGTTTTGAACAAATTGGGCCAAATTGCAATTAATAAAAGTTCTGAGCTGTTTTCGTAAATTCTGGAAAATTCTGGGCCTTTCAGAAATTTTGGAAAGTTTTTGGATTTAAGTTGCAAATTTTAAGAATTATTTTGGGATTGATTTGGATTCAATTAAATATAATTGACATATTTAAAAACTAAAATGATTAAATTGCAAAACTTTGGGGTCTTATTACAATTAATGATAAATCTGATTTTTCAGATAAAAATTCAGTTTTTATTTATTGATTAATTAGAGTAAACTAGTTTATTTTAATTGCCCAAAAAAAATATTTATCGAAAATTGTTTCGGAGTGAAAATATGCGAAAACGGTGAAAACTGGCGTTACCAGGTAACAGATGCCCAAACAGTGAACTGGGCACTGTTCGGGCAGCCCACGAACTGTCCAAATGTTTTTGGGGCTGACCTGGGCAGTCCCCATGTACATAGATCGGTCGGTTCGGCGAAAACGCATTTTAAGCTATTTTGCGGAAAAATGTTTTCGTAAAGGTTTCGCGGTGTTTACATATTATTTATGTCGTTATATGATATCGAATAAATATGTTTAGGTGAAATATGAATGAATTATTAATATTGGATATTAAATAATTTATTCGTAAGTTTAAAAATTTTAAACTACGTTTTCGCCCGACAGCGCTCCTTCCGCTGCGCCTCACTGATTTGACCCCAACAAAATGTATCAGAGCGAGTCTGATCCTGGACGCCCGATATGATTAGCCCTTTAAAATTCAATGTTTAATTTAATCATTACTTTATACATGCATGTGTTTTTTTAATTTGATTAAATAAAGTAAAAGCATCTTTTGTTGGAAAATCCCCAATTTAAATCAGGTTTTAAGAAAGTGACTAGTATAGGAATACTTGTTTCTTCGTCCGCCTTGTCAATACAGATGTAAATTTTTTCATGATGCTATGGCTGTAACGTGCCAAAGCTGTACAGTTATAGTTGAAGGTAGTTCATTTGCGCCAGTAGAACTTATATGATAAGAGACAAATTCAAGTGAAAGTGGAAATCCTGAACGTGCCAAAGCTGTCAGGACTAGCTTGAGTTTGTCATTGACAAGTTTAACCTTGATACGCCTCCTTGTGAACGTGCCAAAGCTATCATAACGAGAAACGATCATGACCGAACGCAGGAGTCACAATGAGTGTGATTGACAATGAGTTGTCTACCTAAAGAATATACGTAGGCGAGAATGTGCCAAAGCTGCGAGTCGAAATATATTCATAGGGTCCACTTCTCATTATGGAATTCAATTTAATTATTAAATTCTCGTTTCCGTTGGGGATTACGGTATTACGTAAAGTAGTGGGAGGCACTGCTAGGTTAAAAATCCTTAACTTATGCGGTGTGTAATATTATGTAAATTACCGCTCCTGTTTTTCCTTATTCTATTAGTTTGATAGAATTAACTTTTTCCGCTGCATGCATATTATATATGTTTTCTGACTTCAATTATGGTTGCAGATTTCTATAATAGGTTCTAGATTAGAATTGATAATGATATAATCCTTCTAGACAGAATAGTTTCTTATGTAAATATTGACATGAATTGGTTTATGTCTCAAGATTTTTCACTGGCATTAAGAAAACCCAATTAGGTATTTGTTTATCTAATAATGACATTTCTTGGCTTTAGTGACATTAAGAGGTCACGTGTCAGACACTATTTATTTTTCGATTATTTGCAATTGTTGTAAATAATTTGAAAGTAAATAATAAAACTAAAGAAATAAGATGCGTATAGTTGTGTATAGAAATTTTAATTTTCACAATACGACAACTGTAGATATTGGATATCAGATCTCCCGTCTAGTTATTTAAAATATTGTTGAATGGTTGTTCGATATTTGATATCAGAACTTGCGACTATTTGATAGTTACTTCTTCTTTGTAAACAGTTGTTACATATTTTAAAATTACTAGTAGTATCATTAACGAATAGATAAATATTAAGAAACATATTCGGTTAAGTAAATAACTTAGAACATTTCTTTTATGAGATTTTATCACTTAAGTATTGCATGTTTATTCCATATGGTAAGGATGGTCTGATATTAGATCACACCAGATATCCTTATCCATTTAACAATACACTATTCATGAAGGTGACTAAATCTCATTTAATCAATGACTGTCATTGGACCAGAAAATTTATTAAATTGATACATTAGATGTGTGTAATTTAATGAATTGTAAATTGTTTAAGGTAGTTTTCTTTACTCGTAACTTAGTCAATGAACTGTCGTGACTTAGTTACGTGTTTCTGATGAAACGCGGATATAATATTTTGACCGGTTCAAAGATATTCGATCTGAAGTTTTGAAAACTGTACCTTTAAAATTCATCAAGAGTCTTTGAATTGTTCAAAAATGTTTGATACGATCAAACATATGAATTTATGGCAATTTTTTCAAAGGTTATTCGAAGAACTTAATTCTTACATCAATATTATTCTTCCACGATTCTATATTGATGGAATTGGTTATTGGAAGAAATCGAATCTAATGTTATTTGATTCGTTTGATATTGAGAGTTACCGAATTAGTTTCAATACTCTTGGGGTTATGCTCCAGTAACACCCATTCATCTTTTTTAATTAATGTTCCATTAGTTTCTACAGTTACATATATGATATGTATAAGTAGAAAATTTGAATCTTGAAATTTGAGATTTGAATCTATCTTTTTTATAATTGTTATATAATTGATATTACTTGCGCCTCAGAGGTACGAGTTGAAGTTTATCATTTATTTTATTTAATAGAATATTGCGTTCTATTTGATAGAATATCTTTTCTACAATCTCGAGTAATAAAATTATTTATTACTTAGTGTGTTACATTGGATGTTGACTATTGTAGAAAAGACTTGACTTATTGAAGTCAAATATGGTGATAAACTTTAAATGGAACTACATAATTAATAAGAGAAAATACTCTTTAATTACTTCCATATAAGTGATATAGGATGTCAGAATCATTTGCAAAGTATTTGATACTTAATGGTTCTGTTGTTTTCTTATTGAAGAAAATTATCCTATAACTTATAGTGGGAGCGATATTTGCTATTGATTCCAGAAATTAGCATTAGACTAGAGATCTAAGATTGTTCATAGCTTACTACGATCAAGATTGGAACTTGATTGAGTTTTTATTATGAATGGTTCAAAAAATGTGCAAATGGTTTACGCAGCAAAAGCATAGTGAGCTTATTAAAGGTTTGACCTTTAGAGTATGACAGTGAGAAAAATTATCCTCAGCAATCTATTGTAGATTCTGAGGAAACTTGTCTATAGTCGCACTGATTGAATAATTTAAGATCTGTTGGTTAATGGTGATATTAAATTGTATATTTTAGTTAAAAAAAATACAAAGTGGCATTTCTGAAATGGTTTCTTCAGATAAGAGATCCATTATGATTTCTTAGTTTGAAGAGTTCGTTCTGGAATGGCCTTGGAGTTTGTATTATGCTAAGATTAAAATTTAGTATATTAGCTTATACAGCCTATTGTAGACTCGGATGAGCTTTCTGGAAATTTGTGTTCTCTAATTTTGATATCTGTCAATTGTCTGATTTTATCAAAGCATAAAGAATACATATGAGATTAAGGGTTAGTGGGAGCGTACAAATTTCTTTCTAGTATTTTACATCATAATGACATTGTCATTATTATGGTAATAATGAGATGTTTATGAGGTAAAAGATTTACCTGAGTCTTATTTTCTCCATGAAAAATGTGGGAGTTGTCTCTATTATATTTGATATAAAGTTTTATATATGATATAAAACTAAGAGACTTGTGAGATACTCCCATTCGTCGTATATTAGATATGATTTAATATAGGACACAACAAGACTATCTGTAAGACAGTTAGTAAAACTGTTTGACAGTTAGTAAAACTGTTTGAGAGTTAGTATGTGTCTAATGTATAGTATTCATTTTTCGTAAATGGTGATTCCTTTTTAGAAAGAGATGTTGACTAGAATGTCTAATCAATCTTATGCATCATAAGATAATGGCATAATGAATACTTTATTGAGTACGATAAGAGATATCAATTTAATCGTAATTGTTACGAGTTATTTTGATATCCTCTAGACCATAAGATGTGTCTTGAAACATATTATTTATTATCTTTGAGATATTAAAATGAGTTTCTAATTAATGGAGAATAAATTTGCAACTATTAGGGTCATATTAGTTTTGAGTCTAATTATGACGTTAAACAGTCTACGTCATAAAGAGTCAGAAAAGATGCCGTGAGAGTGTCGCAGATGATTCTACTGTTTGAGTGAATTAGTTGCAACTTATGAAGTATTGGCTTATGAAGTTGCATATGACCTTGTAGATTAGAAGTTTCTTATTAGTGTTGTGTTTGCGGTTGTCTACATAGTATTTTGGATTTGATCCGTAAATACTTAGACAATTTAGTAGCTAAAGTACAATGTTGATATGGCATCTGATTCATATTGATGTAGAACTTAGTTTCTACAAAAATATGAGTGATGCTTGCTAAGGAAAATGATTGTGTTTGTTAGACAAACTCAATATGTCATAGCGGACTTACTTGTTGTTTCCTACCTCTTGAGCGCTAGGTGAGTTCTTGAGGGCCATTAGTATGTGATACGCATTGGGATGTGTATATGATGCCATGGATTGGAACTAGAGCAAGTGGGAGAAATTGTTAGGGTTGGTGCTCTGAGCGTCAATCCTGATCGTATTTATGTCCGATTCATGAATATGAGCAATACCTTTTTTCCATAATATTACTAATATTAATGGTAGCACCTCTTGTCTTTTATATACGTATTCGATCTAATTTCGATTAGATTGAAACTAAATCTGGTTTAGTGATATGTATATATATTGGACAAAGACCCTAGGATTTACAACGTAGTGCACAGTTACAACATTGTTTGTAATTGACATTGGGAAGTGTCACTATAAGTTGTATATACTTAAATTAATTTCATGATCAAGATTTACTGACACGGATCGGTTAGCAAAATACGTTGAGACTAGTACATGTAGTATATCGGACTTGGTCCGATGGGTTATCCTAATGAACCATGAGTCTTGGGAGACTCGTATAGACGTGTAGGTGTTTATTTGATAAAGACTGAACGACTCACCCAAGATTTCTTAATAGATGGTACACCAACGTCAATAGGAATATTCTCGGGTTGAGTAGCATAGTGATTCTTTGACTTGAGATACCACTGTGGATATATAGTTATCCTCCACACTTAGATGGCATTCACGTCACCGATCTATTTAGATAACCTCCGCCAGTTCGTTGGGTGTGGACTCATGCTCATGATATCCTGTGAGTATCAAGAAAGGATCCGTCAGTTTTGTGTACAGAGCATAGGTAGTCCATTTATGATTATCAATCTGTTAAATCTATCGCCATAGTATACTTCGGAAGTGAGTTTCGAATATTATTTAGAGATTGCTAATAGATACGTCGAAGAGATTATTCCTATAGGATTTGATGTTTATCTATATCTATATCTCTGGGATAATCCAAATACCTGTGACAGAGGGATTATACGTATGCAGTGACCTCGACCTGTATGATTCAGCGAGTTTATCTGTGGTCGTCATAATTTACGGGTGGGTGAATTATGGACACGAAATTTTTTCCGTGACTAATATGCCTGAATCTAGAAAGTCTCACTAATCAAATATACTCGTAGAGCACTAGGGCAACTGTTAATAATACTGATTATTTATAACTCGTTTAACGATAAACGGAAAATACATGCAAAAGGGACCAAATCGTCATTTTTGAATTAATGTGTATTTTTATTCAATACTTGATTTTATTAAATACACATTAATTAAATATTAAATTGTGATATTTGACATATATCATTAATATTGTATTTGAGATATTTTATGTAAATATAATACATATATTTAAGATTTTTTATTTAATTATTTAATTGTTTAATTGTTAAATAATTAAATTATTTAAAATAACAAATATCTTTTACATGATTTATTTTTGGAAATGGCAAGTTATGATTGGTAACACTTGTATGTTTACTTTATATAGGATAAATGTTATCCTTTTATTATGTAAACATGTTCCAATTAAAATGAAATAAATTACAAAATACTTATTCTTTTTCTTTATTACTCACGACAATAAGTAAGAAAATATATAATTATTTTTGTTTCATTTCTTCAAGACAACACAAGGTTTTCAAAATTCACTAAGTTCAAAATTGAGAGGAAAAAGTGAAGAAAAATTTGAGAAAAGCTTGGAAACTTGGAGTTTTGTAAGTTATTTCCAATTTTCTTCAACTAAGAAATTGTTTCTATGATTCTATTGTTGGATAATTATGACCCATAGCATCACTATTTGTACAGAACATGGTGTTGTTGTACAAATTAACTATGTGACAAAGGAAATTGCTCTTTTATCATTTGTAATTGGATTACTCGAATATATAAATGATAAAAGTCCTTATGATTAGTTCCAGATTAATAAAATATGAGACAGTATTAATCCACAAAGGTTTAATCATTAAATATCCCTAGTCGTAGTATTATCGAGATTGGATATCGATAATACGGAATATGCTAGTATTATACTTGTGCATGTTATGGAAGCGTAACGTCATAATTCTCATATATTTGGGTATTGGATACTCATGCAAGTGTAATATGAGAATCTGTTTACCGATGGTACGGAAACAGCTTCGATCTGGATAGACCCCTCAGAATCTCATTGGTAGTATGACTATGTGTCTATGGGAATCCGAATCAGGGTATGTGTATTTGGTCTTAACCTGAGACTTGCATCGCTAATACTTGCGACAATCAATATACTTTGGTTTTGGTCGTCCAGGGCTTTAACAGGTTCTGTGTACGCCTCTTCTGGGTATACTGAGAATCGTAGTGTATTGGGTGTGATGTCAAGATGGAAGTATCACTTCAGTCATATGGAGATGATGATCACACAGGGATACAGAACCGGTACTCTAAGTGCTATAGCCATCGGGAAAGTATGACTTGGTCATGACTTTCCGATCATAAAGAGACTAGTTGCTTGTGATCAGATATATGCTTCGTACGGGGCAGACACAACTCCAGCCCCAAGCCTAGCAGGTGACATCTGATACTGGATCGTAATACGCAGTACTACGTATACTACGCCTGACAAAGATCTTGTATTCCGTAGCAGAATATTTCTGGAGAATTCTGTAGGCACGGTGCTTTGCTAGAAGCCAACCATGTCTTGTAAATCGGTAGAAACGTGGTACCGGGTACGCACGTGTTCGGATAGTCCGATGACCGTATTTACTGCCAACATATCCAGGGATCTCTTGGGTCGCATCCCAAAGATTCACTAATGATGTTTGACTCGAACAATATTAATCTGAGATTAATTAAGAGAGAGAATATTAATCTGAGATTAATTAAAAGAGAGAAAATTAATCTGGGATTAATTACGGCAAGAATTAATCTAGGATTAATTGCGTCGAGAATTTATCTGGGATTAAATTCGTCGAAAGGAGAGAACGCGATTAATTTGGAATTAATCGGTAAAATAAATTTAATAGTTAAATTAGATTTTGCTATTTAATTTATTTAATTGGGCTAAATAATATTAATTCGCGAGCGATTTTCGTAATAATTTTATTAGGTATTATTATTTAATTAAATTGGATTTAATTATGCCGCGATGAAAAATTCGTTTAATCGGATTAAACGAATCTGAGCCCGAAGTGTGTTGAGCAAGCCCACTTAAATTTTGAATTTAAAGTGGGGCCCACTTCACTTACATCATTAGTCATTTTGGTGATAGATATGAGTGATGATTTTTGGTGGAAACTTGTAAAACACTCTTTGACGCCATTGACTTTCTTCTTTGATTTATGAAAAAGCATTTTAGCTTCTTTTACAGGCTGCTCTCTCTCTCAAATATAACTTGGCCGAATGAGAAAAGCAAATGGGTTGAGGCTTCTTTTCTTGGTTTTTGCGAGAAGCATTTTAGCTTCTTTTACAGACTGCTCTCTGACTTCTCTCATGAAGACCGAAAAGATTGCTTCTCTTTTGAAGAGTAAAATGGTCTCTGACCTAAGCTATTGGCCACTGTTTTTCTTTTGAAGGAAAAAGGCAATTGGCTTTCTCCTTTTAGAAAGGTTGATGGCCTCTGTATTTGCATATAGTGCCGTTTGCTTCCTTCTCTCCATAGGGCAAATTTACTTCTCCTAGGGAGATCAAATTTGTTCCACTTGTTCTAGCTAGCACTTATGGGAGTCAAATGAAGGTGATAGAGATACTCACCCAAGAGTTTGGAAGCTTCAACATCCATGAAAAGTTTTTAACTCAACCGATCAATATAAGTCTTCCGCAACTTATTTTTGATTATTATTCACACACGAATCACGCTTAGAGATCCGTGGCATGTCTAGGACACCAACATCTATGCTTGAGTAGCTTAGAATTTTCTCTAATGTTTAATTATGTGAATTAATGTGTTGGAAACTTGTTTGAAGGTGTTAAGCATGTATGATTAATTTATAAGCTTATTAGTGTAATTAAGCTTAATAAATTAATTAGAAAATTAATGTTGTCATTCTAGAGTTGCTTAATCATTCATAAATAATCAAGAATTGTTCTTGAGTTGTTTCATGATGGTGAGACTTGATTGGTTTGGTAATTGGATGATTAAAGTGTTGAATTTTGTGAAATTAGGCTTCTTAACCCATTCAAATTTTGGGGCTTTTCATATATATGATATAATTTGATGTATGTCAAATTTGGGATTGATTGGATTTGATCTTGATGTGTTTTGAACAAATTGGGTCAAATTACAATTAACAAAGGTTCTTGGCTGTTTTCGTAAATTCTGGAAAATTCTGGGCATTTTCGGAAATTCTGGAAAGTGTCTGGATTTAAGTTGAAATTGTAAAAATTATTTTGGGATTGATTTGGAATCAATTAAATATGTAATTGACATATTTAAAAACAAAAATGATTAAATTGCAAAACTTTGGGGTCTTTTTACAATTAATGATAAATCTGATTTTTCAGATAAAAATTCGGTTTTTATTTATTGAGTAATTAGAATAAATTAGTTTATTTTAATTGCCCATGAAAAATAATTATCGGAAATTGTTTCAGAGTGAAAATATGCGAAAACGGGGAAGAACGGCGTTACCGGGTAACGGCTGCCCAAACAGTGAACTGGGCATTATTCGGGCAGCCCACAAACTGTCCAAATATTTTTGGGGCTGACTTGGGCGAGTCCTTATGTACATAGATCAGACGGTTCGGTCGGAAACGCGTTTTATGCTATTTTACGGAAAAACGTTTTCGTAAATGTTTCGCGGTGTTTACATATTATTTATGTCGTTATATGATATTGAATAAATATGTTTTGGTGAAATATGAATGAATTATTAATATTGGATATTAAATACTTTATTCGTAATTTTAAAAATTTTAAACTATGATTTCGCCCGAACAGCGCTCCTTCCGCTGCACCTCACTGATTTGACCCCAAAAAATGGCACCTTCGACTGAGGAAGAGAGAGTTAGGATGTCTAACTTGACATATGCTTCTTGTATTGGAAGCATAATGTATGTTATGCTATGTACAAGACCTGACATCAGTTTCGACGTCAGTGTGACTAGCCGATATCAATCTGATCCAAGTAATGATCATTGGACAGCCGTGAAACATATCCTGAAATATCTTAAGGGTACTAGGGATAAGTTTCTATTATATGGAGAAAATGAGCTACAAGTTAAGGGTTATATAGACTCCGACTTCTAGGGAGAGCCAGATGATAGAAAATCTCATAAGGATACATATTTACCCTTAATGGTGGTGCAGTTAGTTGGCGATGTTCAAAGCAAGACTCAACAGCTGATTCCACCACTGAGGCAGAATTTATAGCGGCTTTGGATTAGAAATTTTATCACATAACTTGGCACTGTGCCTAGTATTACGGATTCGATCCCATTGTATTGTGATAATAGTGGAGCCATTGCACAGGCTAAGGAGCAGAATTCCAAGTCTAAGCACGTGGAAAGGAAATATTGCGTGATTAGAGAGATTATTGAACGTAAAGACATAGTTGTCTTGAAAGTTCAAGGATTAGACAACAAAGCAGACTAGCTTACAAATGCCTTACCTCCTAAGTTATTCGATAAATATGTGGAAGAGATGGGACCGCAGTACTATCCAGATTGGCACTAAGCAAGTGGGAGTTGGTTAAAATTGGTGTTTGGAGCGCCAATCCGAATAATATATTGTATATTTTATTATTTATTAATAAAATAACTACATTTTTATTTCATACCTTATTAATGGTATTATCATTATGCATATTAGATTAATGTATAAATATGCTAAGAATGACATCAACCTTAGAATAGTCTTGTAGTAATATTGGACACTAGGTAGTCCGACATTGGGATAAGTATTACTATTATAAACTATTCTTAAAGTAAATATTCCTAGTCGTTGATTTTGGAATACGGTCGAATTTCTATAACCTAAAAGACTAACACATGTAGTATAATGGAATTGGAGTTCTAATGTTTAACCTGAAGTATCATGAGCTTTGGAAGTTCGTATAGACGAGTGGGTATTGGTTGGACCGAATACTGAATGACTTACATGTATTCTTAATAGTTGGAAGTACGTATCACCATCAATCATAATATCCTCGAGTCGAGTAACATATGTGATCCTTTGACTATATGATAATATTGATTTTGTGTGAGATCCTCCACACTTTGATATCATATATGTCAATAACCTTTCATGGTATGGCCTCTAGATATTTGTTGGATGTGGACTGATGCACTCATTCATCAAGTGCGAATAAGGATAAGATCATTCAGCCCGTATGTGTACCATAAGGAGTTTAGGTATCCATGTGAATAAGTCACGATTGTTAAGACTTTGGTCAAAGTCGATCACCTAGGGTGGATCGCATCAGTTGTAAAGAATCATGGACATGTTGATATTAGATGTGCGCTTCGAAAACTTGACGGTGTATTCTATGATTCCTAAGCAAAACTCGGATAGTCATTGGTAAACATATATGATGACCTCGACTTGTATAGTTCAGAAAGGTCGTTCACGTTCTTCGTAAATTCGGAGGTGGTCGAATTGCGTACATATTAGCTAGGCTTATATGACGAATGTGTCTGAACTTAGAGAGTCCCAATTTGAAGTGAACTTGTTAAGAACTTGGGTAGCCGATTAATTTTGATAAAAGATAATATTCGATATTATAATTATCAATAAGATAATCAAGTGTTTATTGGATAAAAATGATTATTTACTTTGACCTAATTGGATTAATTCAATAATTTCACAATGGGCTTAATTGTAAATTCATAAATATCTCTACCATTTGAGGATATTTTGGTAATTCCAAATATGTAATTATAGGTATTTTTGGCTTGATTTAATTGGATTAAATCAAAGTGGAAGACATGTAACTAATCCATTAATTAAGATTTGTCTTGATTTAATTGGATTAAATCAAAGTGGTGGACAAATGTGATTAGTCACACCTAATTATACATATTTGGACAAATTAGAATAAGCCCACATAAAAGTTGATTAGAACTTTTACTAATTAAAAATTACCAAAGTTTTGCTATAAATAGCAAGCTTGAGCAAGGTTTTAATTAAACTTGAGAAAGCTAAATACAAGCAATTCTCGGAGAAATTAGCCTAATTTAGAGAAGTGTTTAGATAAGCTTTGTGAGATCTCTACAAAATTTCGTCTATGAGAAATCAAGATTGGATCTTGGAGTAAAGCTTTCTAGCAATAGAATCAAGATTGGATCTTGGAGTCACGTTTGCAAATCTTGGAAGTTCTCCAACCATTTCAACAAAGAGAATGAGATTGGATCTTTGCATCAAGCTTATTAGGTAACTTCTCTTAAGCTATGTTCTTCATTAGTGATTTTTTCATTAGTGAGACATATAGTGATAAATTATGTATTGGATGTAAGATTACATAGTTTAGAGTTGAAATAAGGCTAATGAATTGTGTTAGGATGCTTTGGAAGTATAAACATAATATGCTTGTTAATTATGTCAAAGATGTTCATGTTGGACATGGAATAATTAATAAGAGTTTGAAACTCTAGATTAAAGCTTAGAGTTATGGCTTCCATTATAGAATCACTTGACCACATTTGGGTGAATTAGAATTGTTCATGAGATATTTCATAGTGGGATTCTAAATTGGTTTGTGTTTTGATTCAAACAAATGCATATATGTTTTTAGAATACATGTATATTAGTTGTATAACATGTGTTGTGGTTGGTTTTGATGTTAAAATTGGTTTTAAGATGTATTGAAATGATAGGAGAAAATTTGAAGTGTTTAAGATTGATTTTAAGGTTGAAATTTCTCACTGTCTAGGGGAGCATCGCGACACTGACCTTCCTGCGTCGTGACACTAAGCATCAGACCTAGGAGCATTGTGACTCCCACTCTTCTGTGTCGCGACACCGAGACGTTCAGCTCTCGCTGTTACTCTCACACTTTGGAGCATCTCGACTCCTAAGACTTCGCATCGCGACTCCGAGGGATGATGACACTAAAACTTCATTTTCTCCATTCCGGAGTTTTCAAACTCTTATTTGGTCCCGGTTTTTCCTACGGACTCATATCGGAATGTAGTTTTCATTAAAATATTTTAACATACATCTATCTCTAATATAATTGGGTTAGACCCACTTCCACTGTACGAGGCACCGATCCGACCCTAGGGGTTCCACAACTGCCCCCAACATGTATAATATGGTTTTCTTGATGCTCTATGTGATTGAGTGTGTGTGATGGAAAACCTTAGTATATCTTGTGCTTGTATTTCACATACAAAATTTTATTATTATCGAGGCTTGGTCGCATGTATGAGTTTTTCAACTGGCAATCTAATCTCTATCATACTTAGCTAACTAAATAATGTGACCTTTGATTAGAAGACCTTATGCAATCCCCTTGTAAAAGAAAATGAAAGAAAAAAATATAAACAATTTAAATGAGCCTCAAGTGTAAAAGAGCCAATAGGCCAAATTCAAAGATAAAGGATAATCCTTTCTCTCGAAAGAGGTTATTTAAGAGCTCATATTTAGGGGGAGAATATTATAACATGCAACCAATGTTGCTTATTTTCAGGTCCTAGTGGTGTTGGGTTTGAACACATATTTTGTGGACTTGGTGTGCCAAGAGATGAGATTTTTTTGGCTATGTCCCGCTTATAAAATAAGATCTTAAGCCTTGACTCGTTGTGCACTTATTTTTCACGCAAGTGCTTGCTATGCTTTTATGTTTATGTTATATGCATGTGTGTATTAGTTAGGATGACCTAAAATGATGCATATTATTTCATTTCATAAATAGCTGAGTACTAACTGGGTATCATTGTACTTGCTTGAAATGTTGTTTCAACCGTTTTTAATATTTTTTAACTCATAGTGTGCTCATGTATGCTTTATGTCATTGCATACCATTTTTCTTTGTTGGATATTTTTGAGATTTTACTTCCCGTATGTTGTTTTTCTAACTGAGTAGGGCTGTTAGTGAAGGGGAGAAAGTTTAGTTTGTATATTCTTTTACATGTGATTTTTAACATGTTCTCTTTACCCATTGTCATTTCGTGACAAAAAAGGGGAGTAGTATAGTATATCCATTTTTTGATATATCCATTTTTTTTTATATCTCCTTTTTAGGGGGAGTATGATTAAGTTGGCAGTAGGATATCTACATTTGCATGCATGAGATTTTTATTTTATTTCTATCTGCTCTTTATTTTCCCAATGCTTTTCACGATGTATTATTATTTGTGGATGTTTCAGGTGAGCAGATTAATGGCTGAGATGGCATTGATTTCAAGACTACTTGGTTAGGTATTAAATCGAGTCATATTATAATAAGTCAATGTCTTGATGGTTGGAAGTCGACTATTTTCGTTTTAGGTATTTTATCCTAGTCTTTGTATTATGTAGTGTTTTGTAACGGAATGCCAAAGGGGGAGATTGTTAGTTCCAATTTTGTTGGCAATATCCGTAACAAAACAAGTTCAATTGAGTTGTAATGAGTCTTGAAGATCTCGGAGTAATTGGAAAAGTATTTGGATAACATCATATGGAGATATCAGAGCGACATTGACTATTTTGAATATTCCAGAGGATTTAGAGCTCCAATTGATATGAGGTCAGTTTCATTGGATAATACACTTGAAGATAATCACGTACATATAAAGAATGCATAATTTAGCCCAGAGATGAGAAAGTTATAAGCGTTTAAAGTTACAACTTCGTGACATGCGTTCGAGTTGCGTTCGTCTTTACATTCGAACGCCCGAAGGCATAAAGTTTGCGTTTGAGGTGCGTTTTAATGCCCGTGTATAAGTAGGTTATTTTGGACGTGTTTTTAAGTCAAATTTACACTAGAAAACCCTTTCTCTTGCCATACCTATATAAACAAACTTAGAGCCACCTTTACAAGGGTTGAAAATGTTGGGGCAGATGTGGAACCCTTAGGGTCAGATCGGAACCCCGTACAGTGGAAGTGGGTCAAACCCATGGATATCAAGCATGGGTGTAATTTTAAATAATTTAATGAAATATTATATTATATTACGAGTTTATAAGAAAAAATTGGGGCTGAACCTGAGTCCGGAAATTCAAGAACGGAAGAAAACAAGATTTGGTATGGGTAGCGCGTGACCTGCGTGCTACAGTGCGTGTGCGCACTGCTCATTGAAACATAACTTTTTTAATTTGTTTTTCAGAAAACCCTCCAACTCTCTGGAAAGAGAGCTGTTGGAATTAGAGTATTTTGCCCTAATTTCTTCCGATCTTCCCTAAACACTTCCAAAACACCCAAAATTAATTTTAACATCAAAACTAACATCAACACATGTTATAGAATAAAACATATTTTTCAAAATATCAAATATTTTTTATAAAAACATAAATTTACTTTAAATACGCATATGCGTAAATTTTGAATCCAAAACACAAACCAAATTAGAATCCCACAATGAAGTGACTCGTGAACAATTCCAGGTCACCCAAATGTGGTAAGTGATTCTAGAATGGTAGCCTTAGCTTTAAGCTATTATCTGGAGCTCCAAACTCTAATTTTATGTCTATGTCTAACATAAATATTTTGACCCAATTACAAGCATATTGTGTTTATACTTCCAAAGCATCCTAACATAATTAATTAACTTAATTTCAATATTATGTATCGAATTCATAATTCATCACTATATGTCTCACTAATGAAAAACGCACTAATGAAAAACATAGCTTTTGGAGAAGATCAAACTTACCTAGTAAGGTTGATTCAAATATCCAATCTATTTCTCTTTGTTGAAATGTTGTGGAGAAAATCCAAAGTTAGCAAGCTTAACTCTAAGATCCAATCTTGATTCCAATGCTAGCAAACTTCACTCCAAGATTCAATCTTGATTTCTCCTAATTGAAATGTTGTAGAGATCTCACAAAGCTTCTCTAAAAACTTCTCTAACTTAAGATAATTTCTCTAATTCTTGTTTGTATTTAGTTTTCTCAAGCTTGATTAAAATATTTGCTCAAGCTTGCTATTTATCGCAAAACTTAGGTAATTTTTAATTAATAAAATTTCTAATCAATTTTTATATGAGCTTAATCTAATTTGTCCAAATATGTATTATTAGGTGTGACTAATCACCTTTTTCTACCACTTTTATTTAATCCAATTAAATCAAGACAAAGTTTAATTAATGGATTAGTTATATGTCTTCCACTTTGATTTAATCCAATTAAATCAAGCCAAAAATACCTATAATTACATACTTGCAATTATCATAATATCCTCAAATGATAGAAATAATTATGAAATTATGATAAAACCCTTGTGTAAATATTGAATTAATATAATTAATCCAATTAGATCAAAGTAAATAATCAATGTTATCCAATAACACTTTATTATCTTAGTTGATAATTATAATATCAAATATCATCTCTTATCAAAATTAATCGGCTGCCCAAGTGATCAACGAGTAGACTTTATATTAGGACTCTCTAAGTTCATACATGTTTGTCATATAAACCTAGCTAATATGTACTCAATTCGGCCACCTTCGAATTCGTGAAGAAAACGAACGACCTTTCTGAACTATACAAGTCGAGGTCATCATATATGTTTATCAATCCATTTGTCGTAGGCTATCCGAGTTGTGCTTAGGAAACATAGAATATACCGTCAAGTTTCTGAGATGCGTATCTCATGTCGACATGTTCACGATTCTTTACAACAAATGTGAGCCATCCTAGGTGATCGGCTTTGGCCAAAGTCTTTAAGAATCGTGACTTACTCACATGGATACCCAAAACCATTATAGTACACATACGGGCCGACAGATCCTATCTTGATACGCACTTGATTAATGAGTGCATCGGTCCACACTCAACGAACATCTAGAGGTCAGACCATGAATGGTTTCTGACATACATGGCATCAAAGTGTGGAGAATCTCACAAAAAATCAATATTATTTTATAGTCAAAGGATTACATATGCTACTCGACTCAAAGAAAGTCCTATTGATGGTGGTGTGTACTTCCAACTATTAGGAATCACCTGTGAGTCATTCAATATTCGGTCCAAACAATATCCACACGTCTATACGAGCTTCCAGAGCTCATAGAACATCAGGTTAAACCATTGGAACTCCAATTCTAATATACGACTGTATTGTAAAACCAATGACTAAGAATCTATATACTTAAAAAATAGTTTATAATAGTAATATTATCCCATTATCGGACCACCTAATGTCCAATATTACTACATGACTATTCTAAGGTCGATGTCATTCTTAGCATATTTATACATCAATCTAATATGCATAATGACATTACCATTAATAAGGTTTGAAATGAAAATATAGTTTTTTATTAATAAATAATAAAATGTACAATACATTATTCAGATTGGCGCTCCAAGCACCAACTCCAATAAAATCCCACTGGTACCGTAGTACCATCTTCTCCACATGTTTATCGAATAACTTAGGAGGTAAAGCCTTTATAAGCGGGTCTGCTATGTTGTCTAGTCCTTGAACCTTCAAGACCACTATGTCTTTACGTTCAATAATCTCTCTAATCACGCGATATTTCCTTTCCATGTGCTTAGACTTGTAATGCGCCCTCAGCTCCTTAGCATGTGCATTGGCTTTGCTATTATCATAGTACAATGGGATCGAATTTGTAATACTAGGCACAACGTCAAGTTCTGTGATAAAATTTCTAATCCAAACAACTTTTTTAGCAGCTTCTGAAGCCGCTAAAAATTCTGTCTCAGTGGTGGAATTAGCTGTTAAGTCTTTCTTTGAACATCACCAACTAACTGCACCACCGTTAAGGGTAAATATGTATCCTGATGTAGATTTTCAATCATCTGGATCTCCCTAGAATTCGGAGTATGTATAACCCTTAACTTGTAGCTCTTCTTCTCCATATATCAGAAACGTTTCCCTAGTACCCTTAAGATATTTCAGGATATGTTTTACGGCTCTCCAATGATCATTATCCGGATTAGATTGATATCAGCTAGTCACAACGATGCCAAAACTAATGTTAGATCTTGTACATAGCATATCATACATTATGCATCCAATACAAGAAGCATATGACACGTTAGACATCATAACTCTTTTTTCCTCAGTCCGAGGTGTCATTTTCTTTGAAAGATGTATGTCGTATTGAAAAGGTACTGATCGGTGAAATCACTCACGTAACGCAAGCGCATGTATCGTTCAAGTAGTATAAAATGCATCGATTGTTAGGGATATGCCCTATATCCAACTTGTGGATGGGCTATATGTACATGTATTTGTAATATTTTCATTAATTAATAAAATGACAATCTTTATTATACGTGTCTTACATAACTTATATGAATCATCAACACTGTAATAAAGCCTTCCACGCCTTATGAGAATCATTACTCTTAAATGTTCATAGTCATAGTTTTGTGAATAATCTGGGCGTTCACAAAGCCGAGAGACTAGCATGATGATATGATCCGCCCTTAAGTGGGGTGGCCGATCTCATAGGCTACTAGCAGAGATCCATCCGCTTGGTGTATCACATGGATGCATGAGTTGCTCGTGTCCATCGAACTGACCGCCGAAAGTTTTCATATGGAGTGTTTATCCCATGTGTCTGTGAGAACTTTCATGTATCGATTATATGACTAGTCCTTAGACTTGAGGTCTAAACAATGTTATGTGTGGATCAAATAACTTTAAAATTCTCTTTCCTCGGTTCAAAAGATCCGGTCATAAAGGTATGATTGAGTCATTTGTTGAAACACATGAAGTTTGTAAAGATACAACAGTGAATCGCCACTCTCTCGGGTAATATTTTATTGTAAGAGTAGTATTCCAGTTCACAGGCTAATATGCGTGATCAGTGCTTGAGACTGTGGCCACATCGGAAGAATCATGTGAGATTCTTGGGTTAGTACGATTCATGACACTATCAATGTTATACCTTTGACCATATGGGTAGACACTTTCCGTACCCTAGGTCAATAGGTGGGGATACAGTGAGGCGAGGGACCGTATCATATGTAAATCGCATACAGAATGGGTATATATATCTTTCTTTCTCATTTGGGGGCCTTGGCTTGTTGCTAGATGTCAACCTTGGTCATTGAAATCGAACGACCATCTGATCGGAGGATAATTTATGTTCGATTAAATTATCACGATTCATTTCATGTCCAACTTGAGGGGAACCCAAAAGGTCACACACAACAAAGTCGAAATCAATGGTTAACAGTGCACAGTACAAATATAACAACATATATGATTGCTGTAGGAATTGTTCATAAATGGTTCAATGTGTTTAATTATTGAACAGATCATTTATGAGGATCCATAGTGGCTTAGGGTTTGGTGAATAACGATAGGGGCACTTTGGGAATTGGAATTAAAAAAATTACTATTCACTTGAATAGTAAAAAAAAATTATTTGTTTTGAATTCCAATTCGGCCCAAACTCTTATTAGGGTTTTATAATCTCATTAAACCACTAAATTAAGATCCAATGGCTAAGATTAAATTAGATTTTATCCCACATCGGATTCTTAATTAATTTTGTTATCTTTAGAGCACTATATAAACCCAAAGAATTCTTTACAAATTTGCTTCACCAAAACCTTTCATATCTTAGGTTTATATAAGTGAGCAACTCTAAAGTTTAAGAGTAAGCCACTGAGATCCTTAAGTCTAATTGACTAGAGGAACCTCGAGTTAAAAGTTTTGAGGTATTTGCCTAGGCTAGCACCAAGGGCAAAATACCCGTGCACTCAAGGCGTAGTCTTGCCATTGAGTTTTGGCTTTGGTGTGTGCATCTTTGGAGGCCACACACTTGGGTAGCTCTTTTGAACGTGGAAGAGCTTGCTGAGTTCGAGAAAAGCTTGTAGATTGGAGGGAAGACTGGAGGAGTCTTCGGTTCAAGTAAGTTTTTTTCTTTCTTTATTTTAATTAGAGTTTTTATGATAGTTAGCATGTTTAGGTTTATGTTCTTTGCATGTTTTATGAGTTTTATGCTTAGAATATATAGTAACATGCCTAGGCTTGTAGAATAATAAAAACAAATGGGTCTTGGGCAAAGGAAAAGTGGCATAATAATTTTGATTTTCCGCTGCGCACTCGCGGCTGCCTCCCAACAGTGGTATCAGCGCGCCGTTTTTTTTTTTATTAGTTCTCACTCGTTTGAACTCGAAATTGGGTTTTTAAAAGATCCTTGGAAAGCTAACACCCTGAACGTAATTTTAGGTTTAAGGTTTGTATGATTTGGTTAAGATTTGAATTGTGAAATTGCATTTAAAGTTCATGCATCTGCTAAAAAACATGAATAGTAAATTTATTTGAATAAAATAAAATGCAATATCATAATTAAATATTAATCAAAGTTATTTAATGCCTAAAATAATTCCAACATATTAAAACACATATGCTTGATGATTCTATGTATGATTAGAATTGGCATGATTATTTTAGGGTACAAGCATCTAGAGACTTTCTAAGAAATAGAGAGTGTATTGTTTATCCCTTAGCTAATTAATTATTCCGTGATGAACTTAGAGATTTATTACCTTTAAGGCTAATAAATATAAATCACTTGTTTATAATAAAAGACATTATAAAAGTTTGGACCAAGGGGTTAATAAAACTTTCCAAACTAAAGTTAATTTAACCAAAGGTATTACTAGAGTTAGATAATGATTTGGTGTCTTCCTTCACTCACTAACTTTTTATAGCGAAAAGGAAAAGCTGTGAAGACATCTAGATAATCATTTACTCAAAGCTTACCTTAAAGCATATTTAAAGTGTTGGACTAATTTGGAGGATTTATTGTTTATTCCTGTCACCATGGCAATAAGAGCCTAAGAGGTAGGGGTATTTAAGAGAGTTCGCTCCACCCTCCCTCTGGGGAATTATCAATGGAGGAATTCATTTGACAGTTATTCATTTAAACTTGCTAAAATCCTTAATAATAATTTAAGTCTAAAATTTGCCTCCCATTGTAAAGTATAGACCCAAAGGGCTTAAACCGTATTGGCAGGACTAGGCTTTACCAGACTGACCAATACCAATTTGTCCCTAAATCATACTATTGATAATGGTTTGACTTTTCTGAGTCATAAGACGCAGCAACCCTTAGGCATGGTCTTATAACTTAGTGGCAAAGATTGGGTGTCCACAAGGACTAGCATAAGCTATGGCATGTTTGATTGCCCAACCCAATGATCAAGGAATTGTGATTTATATCATAAATTGGTTGGGAACCTACCTAATTATCGTATTTTATAACGACCGGCCCTAGTCGGAGTTATGAAATGATGATAATGGGATCCTTGCCCACAAGAAATCCATCATATTGGGGTTGATGCGATTTGCTTAAAATTTTAAAATAACTGAGTGGGAGCAACTTCATAATATTAAAAGCCCATGTTATTATGAAACATTAATGAAAACATAATCCTAATTTTAACATTTTCTCTTAACATGTAGGTTAAAATATTTCACAAATATTCAAATGACAAACAGAGTATCACTTCATTCCATCATTGATGAGCATAAGCACAAGGGGACAACTACAATGACTGGTTTAGAAACCTTAAAATTATCTTACGATAAGAAAAGATTTTGTATGTTTTTGAAAGATCATTTCCCTCTGAACCCGCAGAAGATGTTGACCAAGATACATTTGATGCTTGGAAGAAACACGTCGATGATGATGAGCAAGCAGTTTGCATAATGCTTGGATCTATGTCGGACGAACTTCAGAAAGCTCACGAAGATATGGATGCTCAAACCATCATCTTTCACTTGAAGGAGTTGTATGCAACTTCCGTTCATACCGTGAGATTCTAAGTGTCATGTGTCTTATTCCAAACAAGGTATAAGGAAGGATCTGTTAATAGACATGTGCTTAAGATGATTGGCCACATTGAAAAATTGGCCAACCTCGGGTTCATCATGGATCATGAGATAAGTCACGATCTAATTCTTCAATCCTTACAAAAAGAATTCTCTAACTTTATTATGCAGTTTCATCTGTCTGATAAAGAAGCCACTTTAGCAGAATTACAAAATCTGATAAAGCAAGCAGAGAAGGACTTGAAACCGGAGCATAAAACCTCCGTCATGCTTACAGGTACGGACCTGAAGCCACGGGGCCCAAAGAAAAATAAGGGCAAGGCCAAGGCTCCAGATCACCTAAAGCCCAATGGTAAGGTGGAGAAGAAAAATGGAAAGGGGAAATGTTTCTTTTGTGGAAAGAAGGGTCATTGGAAGAAAGACTGCAGATCCTTGAAAGCCAAAGAAGCCAGGGAAGCCTAAGAGGCCAAGAAGCCCAATGCTTCAGGTATGTTGTATATGATTGAACTATATTCTTAAAAATTTGAACCTTCTACTTGGGTGCTTGACACCGGTTGTGGGACTCACTTGTGTAACAATGTGCAGGGCCTGAGAAACAGTAGGAGACTCCGTCATGGGGAGGTTGACTTACGCATGGGTAATGGAGCAAAACTGGCTGCATTGTGCGTGGGGACGTATTCATTAGTTTTTCCGGATGGTTTAGTTTTAGACTTAGAAGATTGTGTTTATGTACCTTCTCTAGTAAAGAACATCATTTCAATTTCTTCTTTATGTAATAAAGGCTTTTCATGCCTAATAAGTTGTAATGAATGTTCTATTTATTTCAATGAAATAAAATATGGAGATGGTATTTTGAATAATGGTATCTATGTCTTAAAAACTAATAAATAATGTTCAACCTCTAATATATACAACGTTAACTCGGATAATCTCAATGAATCACTTTTATGGCACAGTCGCTTAGCTAATATCAATGAAACAAGATTAACTAAGCTACATAAGGATGGGTATTTCAAACCCTTCAAATATAAACCTTATGGAACTTGTGAGTCTTGTTTACTTGGTAAAATGACCAAATTACCCTACAAAGGTAAATGACAGCGTGCAGCGGAGACATTAGAACTCATACACTCTAATGAATGCGGACCAATGTCAGTCACCGCTAGAGGTGGATTCTCCTACTTCATTACCTTTATTGATGATCATTCGCGATATGGGTATGTGTACCTTATGCGGTACAAATCTGAAGCCTTTGAGAAATTCAAAGACTCCAAGGCTGAAGTAGAAAACCAGCTTAATAAAAGTATTAAGTCACTAAGGTCTGACCGAGGTGGTGAATACTTAAGCAACGAATTTCAAGATTACTTGAGAGAAAATGGCATTGTTTCCCAGTGGACTCCTCCGAGAACTCCACATCATAATGGGGTCTCCGAAAGGAGAAATCAGACATTATTAGATATGGTCCGATCAATGATGCCAGACACGGATCTACCTCTTTAATTTTGGGGTCTTGCTTTAGAAACTGCAACACTACTACTAAACCAAGTTCCTTCCAAGACTGTTAGTCAAACACCATATGAGTTATGGTCTGGGAAACGTCATAGTCTTAGTTATCTAAGAGTTTGGGGATGTGACGCATATGTCAAGCTCACACAAACTAACAAAATAGATGATAGGGCAGTTAAATGTAAGTTTGTAGGATATGCCTTGAACTCAAGAGCATACGTGTTCTACGTCTCAAATGAACAAAGAACATTTGTCTCACGAAATGCTAAATTTATATAGAATGAATTCCTTCTTAAGAAATATAGTGGGAGTAGACTTGACCTCGATAAGGTACGAGAAGAACAAACTAACATAGAAATAAACCCCAGGCCCCTTAAAAGGGCAGCGACGGAATAACCACAAGGTTATGAACTCAGAAGGTCTGGAACATGATCAGGTCATTGATAATGACGATCCCACCAGTTATGACGAAGCAATGCGTGACATTGATTCAGTCAAGTGGCTTGAGGCCATGAAATCCGAAATAGACTCTATGTATCAGAATCGAGTCTAGGACTTGGTAGATGCACCTGAAGGGATAAAACCCATAGGCTGCAAGTGGATTTACAAGCGTAAAATTGATGCAGAAGGCAACATCCAAACTTATAAGACTAGGTTGGTGGCGGAAGGTTATAGACAAATCCAAGGAATTGACTATGATGAAACCTTCTCGCCTGTTGTAATGATAAAGTCCATTCGAATTTTACTGGCACTAGCTGCACACTTTGATTATGAGATTTGGCAGATGGATGTCAAAACAACTTTCCTTAATGGAAACCTCGTAGAGGAAGTCTATATGACACAACCTGAGGGGTTTGCATCTAAGGATGATCTTAATAAAGTATGCAAGCTTAAACGATCCATTTATGGACTCAAGCAAGCCTCAAGAAGTTGGAATATACGATTTAATGGGACAATCAAAGAATTTGACTTCATCAAAAATGTAGACGAGCCTTGTGTTTACAGGAAAAGTAGTGGGAGTGCTGTTGTATTTCTTGTATTATATGTCGATGACATATTAATCATCGGGAATGATATTCCCATGATGCAAGCCACCAAGCAATGGTTATCTCATAATTTCTCCATGAAATATTTGGGAGAAGCAGTCTACATCATCGGCATTAAGATCTACCGTAATAGATCTAAGAGGTTGTTAGAACTTTCTCAATCTACGTACTTAGATGGAAGATTCCAAAAGAGGTAATTTATCTACTTGTCATGGAATCAAATTATCTAAGGAGCAATGTCCACATACTCCTTCAGATAGAGAGCGTATGAGTAGGATCCCTTATGCTTCAGCAATAGGATCGATCATGTACGCCATGCTATGTACAAGACCTGATGTCTCTTATGCTCTTAGCATAACGAGCAGGTATCGGGCAAATCCCGGTGAGCAACATTGGGCAGCTGTCAAAACAATCCTCAAGTATCTAAGAAAAACTAAGGATGTGTTTTTGACATACGGAGATTGTTCTGAGATGAAAGTCATTGGTTATTGTGATGCGAGCTTTCAGACTGATAAGGATGACAGCAGATCGCAAAATAGATTTCTGTTTACTTTAAATGGCGGTGCTGTAAGTTGGAAAAGCTCAAAGCAGTCAACTACAGTGGACTCCACCACTGAAGCCGAGTATATAGCAGCATCTGAGGCAGCTAAAGAAGCAGTCTGGATAAAGAAGTTCATCACGGAGCTGGAAGTGCTTACCGCGCTAAAAAATGGCGTCATGATGTACTGTGACAACACGGGCGCCATTGCTCAATCAAAGGAACCAAGGTCGCACCAGAAATCCAAGCATGTACTCAAGTGATTTCATCTCATCAGGGAGATTGTTGTGAGAAAATAAGTTATTATAGAGAAAATACCCACAGAAGATAATCTTACAGATTCTCTGACTAAAGAGCTGACTCAACAAAAGAATGATAGGCACACTCGAGAGTATGGTGTCCAGATTCATACTAGTTGGCTATAATGCAAGTGGGAGATTGTTAGGGATATGCCCTATACCCAACTTGTGGATGGGCTATATGTACATGTATTTGTAATATTTTCATTAATTAATAAAATGGCAATCTTTATTATACGTGTCTTACATAACTTATATGAATCATCAACACCGTAATAAAGCCCTTGGAGTAATAAGATGATGACTTCCACGCCTTATGACAATCATTACTCTTAAATGTTCCTAGTCATAGTTTTGTGAATAATTTGGGCGTTCACAAAGTGGAGATGTTAGACAATTATGACCCATAGCGTCACTATTTGTAAAAGACATTGTGGTTTTTGTACAAATTAATTATATAGCAATGGAAATTGTATTTTATCATTTTGTAATTTGATTACTTAAATATATAAATGATAAAAGTCCCTATGATTAGTTCCGGATGATAAGATATGAGACAATATCAATCCATAAAGGTTTAATCATTAAATATCCCTAGTCGTAGTATTATCGAGACTGGACATCGATAATGCGGAATAGACTAGTATTGCACTTGTGCGTGTTATGAAAGCCTAACGGCATAGTTCTCATATATTTAAGTATTGGATACTTATGCAAGTGTGATAGGAGGTTATGTTTACCGATGGTACGGAAACAGCTTCGCTCTGGATAGACCCCGCGGAATCCCATTGGTAGTATGACTATGTGTCTATCAGAATCCGCATCAGGGTAGGTGTATTTGGTCTTAACCTGAGACTTACATCGCTAGTACTTGCGACAATCAATACACTTTGGTTTTGGTCGTCCAAGACTTTAACAGGTTCTGTGTACTCCTCTTCTGGGTTTATTGAGAATCGTAATGTATTGGGTGTGATGTCAAGATAAAAGTATCACTTCAGTCATATGGAGATGATGATCACGCAGGGATACAGAACTGGTACTCTAAATGGTTGCAACCATCGGGATAATATGACATGGTCATGATTATCCGATTAAAGAGACTAGTTGCTTGTAATCCGATATATGCTTTGTACGGGGCAGACATTATTCCATCCCCAGGCCTTGCATGTGACTTCCGATACTGGATCACAATACGCAATATTACGTATATTACGCCTGATACAGATTATATATTCCATTAAGAAAATTTCTGGAGAATTAGGTAGGCACGGTACTTTGCTAGAAGCCAACCATGTCTCGTAAATCGGTATAAACGTAGTACGACGTACTTACGTGTTCAGATAGTCTGACGACCGGATTTACTGCCAACATATCCAGGGACCTCTTGGGTCGCTTCCCGAAGATTCACCGATGACGTATGATTCGAGCATAATTAATCTGGGATTAATTACGGAGAGATTTTATCTAGGATAAAATACTATTTGAGGAGAGAGAACGATTAATTTGGAATTAATCGATAAAATAATATATTTGATATATTTAACGAAATTAGATTTCGACGCGGAATTAAAATTGGATTTTAATTCGGGCAAATGAATTAATTTAGAATTAATTCGCAAGCGACGTGAATAGTAATTTTGCTTGGCATAATTATTTAATTAAATTTGATTTAATTACGTCGCAACGGATAATTTGTTAATTCGGAATTAGCGAACCCGAGCCCGTGAGTGTTTGTGGGCCCACTCGGATTTTGAATCAAGTGGGGCCCACATGTCACATCACTAGTCATCCTTTCACCTTTTTGGTGATGGAAGTTAGTGAGGATTTTGGAGATGACTTATTCCACACTCAAGCTTGATTTGTTGTTGACATATACCAACTTTGGTATATCATTATTTTAATTTTGGAAATTAAAATACAATAAACAAAATCAATTCACTTTCTCTCATCATCATTCACGGTTTTTGAAGAAAAAATACTCTCTCCATTTTCTTTCATCTTAGCCGAATCTAGGAGGAAGAAAGAAGGAAATTTGTTGCAAATTTCCTAAGTTGCTAGCACATCAAGGAATCATCCAATGTGATAGGGAAACCATCCCAAAAGCTTGGAATCAAAGGACAAAGCTTGGAGCTTGGATCTTGGAGCTTGGCCGAAAACTTGGAGCAAAAAGTTTTGTTTTTGACGCATCCTAAATCCACTTATTGTAAGTATGATTCCGTCATACTTCTTTTTATATTCACTTTATTTTTCATTGCTTATTATGATCTTGGATTATTTTATAGACCAACAGGAGAGACTAGCATGATGATATGATCCGCCCTTAAGTGGGGTGGCCGATCTCATAGGCTACTAGCGGAGATCCGTCCGCTTGGTGTATCACATGGATGCATGAGTTGCTCGTGTCCATCGAACTGACCGCCGAAATTTTTCATATGGAGTGTTTATCCCATGTGTCTATGAGAACATTCATGTATCGATTATATGACTAGTCCTTAGACTTGAGGTCTTTACAATCTTATGTGTGGATCAAATAACTTTGACATTGTCCTTCCCCGGTTCAAAAGATCCGGTCATAAGGGTGATGAGTGGTAATTATATCACTATTTCCCACTCATTTAACTTAATATTTTGTATAGTTTCTTGAGTTTTGTGAATATTTTGATGTGTTTTGTGTTATTTAGTAGATAAATAAAGTTTCATGACATTCTGGAGGTGATTTGGGGCCAAAATAGTGAAAAACGTTGTCGCGACGTGCAGGTTGTGTCGCGACGCCTAATGTGCGCCGCAAGTCTGCTAACATGCACCGGGTCCACGTGTCAGAATCTGAGAAGTTTGACTTTGCTAACGTGCACCGTGCTATGTGTCACCATCACAGTCGATCTACTAACGTGCGCCGTGCCACGTGTCATCATCCTACGGTGACGACTATCGCCATCACCACGTGTCACTCCATCTGTCAGCCATGTCATCGTCCACATCACAAGTTGACCGAGTCAACGTGCCAGTCATCATCAGCCAATCATAGCGTGCCTCGTGTCATCATTCTATGGTGCCGACAGTCACTATCGCCACGCGTCGCCACGTCAGCATAATCATTGAGTTCCAGCCGCCTTGGCACGTGTCACCTTATCACCTTATCCGCAATTGCCACGTGTCAGATAAGAATCTGAAGCCAACCAATCAGAAGCTGCCACGTCAGCGCGTCGCGACACAAGAAGAACATGCACGTCGCGACGCATGGCACTTATGGACGCCTATAAATAGAGCTCGAAATTTCAATTTCAGATGTACCTTCCTCTCTGAATTCTCTGATGTAAATAAGGAGTTTTCTATCTAGTTTCTTTTAAATTTTAGTTTTGTAATTAATTTTAATTACGTTCTGTGATAATAGTAATTTACTTTTTTTACTCATAAAGTTTTTACTATTCAACATGAGGAGGTAACTTCCCCCTGCTAGGGTGAAAGGTAATTCTTTTACTATTGCTATTTAGATTAATCTCCCTTAAATATAATATATTCACTATTTAAAATATTGACTTAATGAGGATACCGCTATATTGGTCGGTTGGTAATTCATTTTAATCTGGTTTAAACCTGACTAAGCAAGGATACCGCCAGATTGGTCAGTTGGTAATTAAATTTTCTTACCGCATATATGGCATGTTTATTTTGGTTCCGCCTTTATGGCTGGTTGGACTTAATTTAACTTAATCAGGTTACCGCTTATATGGCTGGTTGGTAAAATCATCACAAGTTAATATATTATATTAAGGGAGATATTTAAATAGTAAATAGTAAAAATTGATCCTTTTACCTTAGCATTTTATTTTATTGTAATTTACTTTTCAGCTTTTACTTTACTGCAATTACTTTACAGCATTTTTACTTTATGTCTTTTACTTTTAAGTTTTTACTAGCCCTAGTTATGTGTCGTAACTAAGTTAGTTATCTGGGGTTGTGATGAATTCTAATATCACCGGTTCATAAGGGCTTATTTTATAGTTTGGGTAATTTAAAGGTTTACTTATTAAGTCTTAAGCTTAATGCTTCTTGTTGTCTGATCACCAATAAGATGAATGTGGTAAATCTAAAATAAACTTGACAAGGGAATTTTAGGTTTCAACCTTAGACTTAATAGCCCACGATCTTCCTTGAGGATAGATGACCCTTTAATAGATTTCCTTACAGGATAGACATATACCTTTCGGGCGGGGGTAGCCATAATTGGAACTTAAACTTAATGAATCCAGATAATTTGGTTGATATAGACATATGGTTCAATTGGGTTAAACTGTGTATTTGCGTCTGACCATCGACAGAGGCTTTCGTATAATTTAGTGTTCTAGGTTAGTAAACCGATTTATTACACAACTATGAAATAACCACCTCATCTTTTTAAAGATATCAGAAAGATTCAAAACCCTAGATAGTTTCCTAATATTGAATTTTCTTAAACCTACTTTCGTGCAATTTTATTTACTTGTTTTTAAATTTAGAATCATCACCATTTCAAATCAATTAAACAACCTGTTAGATACTAGTAATCATTTGACCTCATAAAATTAATAGATTAGGTATTAAGTCCTCGTGGGATCGATACTTTTTATACTACTTGAACGATGCATGCGCTTGCGTTATACGCGTGTGTGTAAGCACCGGTCAAGTTTTTGGCGCCGTTGCCAGGGACTTATTTATCTTTCACTATTAGTTTTGGGGTTAGATACGTTACTTGTATCTAATTTATTTTTACTTATTATTTCTGTTTTCTTGTGTTTCAGGTTCTCAGAAACTACATGAGACGAACCAGAAGCTTTGAACTCCGACCGCTTGACCAAGAAATTGAAAGAACCATCAGACAGTTGAGAAGGGAAAGGCGAGAAGGCCAAGAAGCTTTAGTCAACATGGAACCTGAACCTTTGGACGTTGCACCACCGATTCCCATTTGAGACAGAACCATTCCGGTGGTTGACAGATTCATTTCTTGTATTGTACTTCCTCCTTTACCAGCAAATGCGTGTGACATCAAAACATGCATCCAGATGATTCAGCAGTCAGTACAGTTTGGGGGAAATGCAACTGAAGATCCTAATGCCCATATCAGCAACTTCCTGGAAGTTTACAGTACTTTCAATTACAACCGAGCAGCTGAAGAAGCAATGAGACTTCGGGTTTTTCCATATTCCCTGAAAGACAGAGCTAAAGCTTGGCTACATTCGTTACCAGCAGGTTCCATCACAACTTGGAACACTCTAGCCACCAAATTCCTTGCAAAGTACTTTCCACCAGCCAGAACTGAAAAGTTGAGAAATGACATCACATCCTTCGTGCAACAAGATTCAGAATCCCTTTGCGAAGCTTGGGAAAGATTCAAAGATTTACTCTAGAAATGTCCTCATCATGAGATAGCAAAGTGGCTACAAGTCCAAACCTTCTACGATGGACTTTCTGGACTAATGAGAACCACAATTGATGCTGCTAATGAAGGAGCTTTAATGGCAAAAAGAGAAGATCAAGCCTGGGACTTAATCGAGGAAATGGCTAACAACAATTCATTGTGGCCAACAGACAGGAGCATGATTCAAAGAATTGCAGGAATTTATGAAGTTGGAACAAACACAACAGTAAATACCAGGCTGGATCAGATATGCAAATGTCTAGAAACACTTAGCACGCAAGTTATGAACATCGCTGGAACCACAAGTTCACCATATGGAGGAGCACCAGAACCAATTCAACATAAAGAAGTGGTGAACTACGTCAACAATTTCAACAGACAAGGGAATAATCCATATTCCAACACCTACAATCCAGGGTGGAGGAATCATGCCAATTTCGCATGGAACAACAATTCAGGGCAAATGAACAACCCACCACCCGGATTCCAACAACAGAACAAAGGCCAGGAGCAGGCAAATGAATCAGGAATAACAGAAGTGTTTACCCACTTGAAAAAGATAGAAGCAAAACACGACTCTCAAGCAGCAAGATATGGTGCTATGTTTCAATACCAAACAGTATTAATTCAAAGTCAATCGGCTTCTATTAAAGCACTGGAGAATAAAATGGGACAACTGGCCAATGCTCAGAGTTACAGACCGCCAGGTACCCTTCCTAGTAACACAGAGCTAAATCCAAGGAACATGGGAAATGAGCAATGTCATGCCATCATGTTAAAAAGCGGTACTGAAATCAACAAAGATGTTAAAATCAAGGCAACAATTGAAGATATTCCAAAAGAATCAAAGCAACAGATAGAGGAAAAAAGAAGCAAAGGAAAAAGAAAAAGATTAGATCACTCCACATCCACCTTTTCCACAATGACTTCAGAAAAACAAACTGGACAAGCATTTTGCTCGTTTCTTGGAGGTTTTCAAAAATCTGCACATCAACATCCCATTTGCCGAAGCTCTGGAACAAATGCCCAACTATGCCAAATTCATGAAAGATATTCTTTCACGAAAGTGGAGATTGGGAGATTATGAGACAGTAGCATTATCAGAAGAATACAGCGCTATCATTCAGAGGAAACATCCTCCAAAATTGAAAGATCCTGGCAGTTTCACTGTTCCTTGCACCATAGGAGAACATGACTTTGGTAAGGCTTTATGTGATTTAGGTGCGAGTGTTAACTTGATGCATTTTTCTATTTTCAGGAAATTGCAGATTGGAGAAACAATGCCAACTTCAGTCTCTCTACAACTTGCTGATAGAACGCTCGTATTTCCAAGAGGCGTAGTTGAGGATGTGCTGATCAAGGTTGACAAATTCATTTTCCCAGCAGATTTGATTGTCCTTGATATAGAGGAAGACACAGACGTTCCAATCATCCTTGGGAGACCATTCTTGGCTACAGGTCGAACCATTATTGATGTACAAAAAGGAGAATTAACCATGAGGGTATAGGACCAAGAAGTAACATTCAATGTTTTTAAAGCCATGAATTTCCCGAATGACGAGAATGAGGAACGTTTCAAACTTGATATGATAAATAGTACCATCCAGACCTCCAATGCAATGTAAAGTTCTGCTGACAAACTTAAAGCATGTCAATTGCCTGTGGAACTTGAAGATAAAGAGCATTACGTACTGAAGAAGCCTATTCTTGCACTACAAGCAACAAAAGAGAAAAAGTTCCACCAACTCAACGAATTGGAGGAATTTCACAATCAGCCTTTTGAGGATGCCAAATTGTACAAAGAAAAGGCAAGGAAAAGACATGATGAGAAGTTAGTGCGCATACAACTAGAACCAGGGCAGAAGGTACTGTTAAACAAATCAAGAGTGAAATTCTTCCCATGGAAGCCAAAATCACGGTGGTCAGGTCCATTTGTGATCACCAAAGTTTTACCAGATAGAGCCGTTGAGATACATGATCCTGACTCAACAAAAATTTCAAGGTTAAAAACAAGTGTGTTAAGTACTACTGGGGAGAATCATTTGAGTGACAAAAAAAAAGTGTCACACTTTCAGATCCAGCCTAACGTTCGAGAAGTCACGTCTAGCTGTCGACGTTAAACTTAGCGCTAGCAGGGAGGCAACCCATGCAATTTGTGTATATATTGTGACTTGGTGTGATTTAATTTTGTGTGTTTAGTTTTTGCAGATTAAGACATTTCAGGATGGAAGAAGTTCTCGCAAATCTTCACAAGCAATTTCCTTCTCTCCCTCAAAACTCTCTGATGAAAGTCTACAAAGCTCGCTTGGAACGGATGAGATTACTAACGATCCATGGTGTTCCTAATGATATTCGTTGGGTAATTGAAGCACGGGTCCGATTGGCAGGTGAGTCTTCTGACTCTTTTATTTCACATCTGCCTGGTTTTGGAAGAAGCACCTATGCAAAGAAATGTAGAGCTAAGAAAATGGGTGTTTGTTACAAATGTGCACGCTGGAATTGCAATACTCATTGTCGTTCTTTAGGAATGGTGTCTGATAATCGCGAAGACAAAATTAAATTCATTAGGGATGGCTTAAGTAAGGTGTCTGTAGATAATATATCTTCGACTCTTGAGATGCATCCCAGTGGATATGTTCATATAGCCATTCGCAAATTGCATACACAATTCCAAAAAGAAAGACAACAGTTAAGTCTCGGGAATCTGACTCAAAAAGACCCTGTTTGCCAATTTATAAGAAAATTGGATGGGAAGCTTGTCCCTGACGCATAGACGTCAATTAAGCCGTAAATAATTGTAAATATTATATGTCTTTGTCTTTTCCTAATAATTGTAATTTGTTTTGTTGTTTTCTTTTATTTTCTCCGACAGGATCCAGACCTTTTTTACTATCACGATTTATTTTACTATTAACTAATAATTGTCATTTGGCAGGTACTAGTGCTATTATTTTACTCACCTTTTTCAGGTGTTATAAATTCAACACATCATTGCACTTTTGAAGACATCCAGAGTAAAACATGGAAGCCACTTCAAGAAGACGAGTTGAAAACATCTGTGTGTTTTACGGTACTAGTGTTGGTGTTAAGCCACAATACGTAGAAGCAGCACAGGAATTGGGTCGAGTCTTATGTTGGACAATTATGACCCATAACATCACTATTTCTACAGAACATTGTGTTGTTGTACAAATTAACTATGTGACAAAGGAAATTGCCCTTTTATCATTTCTAATTGGATTACCAAGATACATAAATGATAAAAGTCCATATGATTAGTTTCGAATTAATAAGGTATGAGACAATATTAATCCACTAAGGTTTAATCATTAAAATATCCCTAGTCGTAGTATTATCGAGATTGGACATCGATAATGTGGAATAGACTAGTATTACACTTATGCGCATTGTGGGAGCATAACGAGATAGTTCTCATATATTGGGTATTGGATACTCATGCAAGTGTAATAGGAGGTTTTGTTTACCGATGGTACGGAAACAGCTTCGCTCTGGATAGACCCCTCGAAATTCCATTGGTAGTATGACTATGTGTCTATGGGAGTCCGAATCAGGGTAGGTGTATTTGGTCTTAACCTGAGACTTGCATCGCAAATACTTGCGAAAATTAATATACTTTGGTTTTGGTCGTCCGAGGCTTTAACAGGTTCCGTGTACCCCTCTTCTGGGTATATGGAGAATCGTAGTGTATTGGGTGTGATGTCAAGATGGAAGTATCACTTCAGTCATATGGAGATGATGATCACGCAGGATACGGAACTAATACTCTTTAGTACTGCAGTCATCAGGATAATATGACTAGGTCATGTTTATCCGATTATAGAGACTAGTTACCAGTGATCCGATATATGCTTCGTACGGGGCAGACACAATTCCAGCCCCAGGACTTGCATGTAACATCCGATACTGGATCACAATACACAATACTACGTATACTATGCCTGATACAGATTACATATTCCTTATAAGAATATTTCTGGAGAATTGGGTAGGCACAGTGCTTTGATAGAAGCCAACCATGTCTCGTAAATCGGTAAAAACGTAGTACGAGGTACGTACGTGTTTGAATAGTCCAACGACCGGATTTACTGCCAACATATCCAGGGATCTCATGGGTCGCTTCCCGAAGATTCACCGATGACGTATGACTCAGACATAATTAATCTAGGGTTAATTATAAGAGAGAGAAAATTAATCTAGGGTTAATTACGGAGAAATTTTATCTGGGATAAAATACTATTTAAAGAGAGAGAATGATTAATTTGGAATTAATCGATAAAATAATATATTCGATATATTAAACGAAATTAGATTTCGACGCGGAATTAAAATTAGATTTTAATTCGGGCAAACGAATTAATTTAGAATTAATTCGCTAGCGACGTGAATAGTAATTTTGCTAGGCATAATTATTTAATTAAATTTGATTTAATTACGTCGCAACGGAAAATTCGTTAATTCTGAATTAGCGAACCCGAGCCCGGGATGTGTTGCGGGCCCACTCGGATTTTGAATCAAGTGGGGCACACAAGTCACATCACAAGTCACATCACTAGTCAACTTTGTCACTTTAAGTTGATGGAAGTTGGTTGTAGGTGATTGTGTGTAAAACACACAAGTGTGATGGATTGAATGACATTTACCATTTTATTATTTTTGGTATATGACTTGTTAATTTGGTAATTAGATTACACAACACACATAATCTCATCTTCTCTCCCTCTCTCACGGCATTGTGCCATTTTCCTCTCCCATTTGGCTTGGCCGATTCTTGCTAAGAGGATGAAGAAAAATTATTGCAATTTTTCAAGTGCTATCACACATCAAAGAGTCATTCAAAGGTGATAGGGAAACCAATCCTTGATCTCAAAGCTTGGAGCTTGAAGATCAACACAAGGAGGGCTTGGCCGAAACTCAAGGAGCAGAATTTTTGTGTTCGACGCATCCAAAATCCGATCAAAGTGAGTATTTTCCGCATTCTTACTTTGCTGTATTCATATCTTTCATTGCTTAATTGATCTTGGTTTGACCTAGAAAACCCAACAATGGTATCAGAGCCATAATTGAGCATGAAATTGAATTTAGGGTTCTTAACTTTAATTTGGGTATTTTTTATTTGAGCATGTTTTATTCAAATTGTTTGTTTGAGCATGCTTATAATATGTTAACATTGAGTTGTGCATGATCAATTTGAAGAAAAAATTAATTGGATTAATTTTCCCCAAATTTGAGGCTTGGCCGAAAGTGATGGAATCCTTAGCTCTTGGTGATTTTTGAATTTTAGACAATTGGATGTGTTTAAAATGCATGGGATATATTAGTTTGTGATTTATTTGGATTGAAATCAAAATTGATATAAAAATCACCATATTGCCGAGAACTTAGGAAGCATGTAGAATTGATTTTGCTTCAATTTGTGTTGGACATAAGTTGGTTAATTAAAGCATGATTAATTGTGGTGTAAATTGGTATTTTGGAAATGTTGATTTAAATAATTAATTATGGCTAATACACTTTAATTGATTAAATTATGATATTTGGAATATTGGAATTTAATTAGTTGGGCTTAATTTAGAATTGGGCTAAAAATGTTGTATTTGGGCTTAATGGGCTTGGTTGGGCCAAGTTTGGTTTAGGTTAATTGGTTGGATCCAGTTGGGCCTAAAACCATTTCCATAAAGTCCAAATATAATATAATGGGCCTTTAAAATTTAATTGGGCCTAATGGGCCAAAATTAATTTTGTGGCAAAGGGTGATTCCTTATTGGGCTTTGGTTGCCAAAGTCCATGCCTTATAAATTAATTGAAAGCCCATTGGACTTTAATTAAATTGACATTGGATGTTAATTGGGCTTTGAGACACATTAAGATTAGATTTAGAATCTAAGTCGTAAAGGCACATTAAAAAGTGTAATTATTTAATTTGGAATTAAATAAAGAATTAGTATTGAATACAAATTAAATTGGATTTAATATTATAGTTTGATATAATTCAAGAATTCGTACTTTGAGTACTTATTCTTAAACGAGTTGGACACGCGCAAATCAAATCGTTGTTTGAACATTGGATGGTCATTAATTAAAGATTAATTAATTGGATTAGATTGATTGATAACATGCTTTGTGTGAATACATGGATGTGATGTATGAATAATGTATATAGGATGGATATTAGATGGGTGAGGGAAATTTTGGAAATTGTTGTAATAAATTTAGAATTTATTAAATTGGACCTGCGTGTCCAGCCTATTACCTCTTGACTCTTTGTATTTCTCTTATCACCTATTCCCCTCAATGTAAATGAGGTTTCTTTAGAAGTGTTATGTAATTGGGTAGAAGTAAGATTTGTGCTAGCGGGAGAGAAGAAATGGAGAGATTTGTTCTAGGAACAAAATGTTTTAAATATCCATCCGCACATCATTATTAATTTATTTATCGCGCCTTATTATGCTTTTAGAATGCATGCTTAAGGGTGTATGATGAGACCTAATCAAAGATAATTAATTGGTTGCCAATTACGCGAAAAAAACCCTCAACAAATATTAAGCATTTTCCTTCCATTGAATGATTCATTCTCAAGATCCAAGATTGGCACTAGTTTGTTGGCCAAAGTCAAGACCTTTGTCCATCGCGGATGTGTTTGAATCATGAAGGCTTTGTTCCATATCGCATGTCTTGTCCAAGTTGTGATTTTTTGGCCAAAGTCAAGATCACTTTTTGTCCATCGACATCAATTACGAAGCTTTCCAAGGTCAATGGGTCCCGCTTAACTAGAATCATTAAGCTTGTTGTGCCAAAGCCAAGGCTTAGTTGATTCAGAGGAAAAGGTTAGGGAATATATATTGGATATATTGGCATATATAGGATATATATTTCGGACTTGGAGGTCCACCTACTGGATCTAGGAATTGGATGAGATCCAATTGATATTAGAGATCTACCTAGTTAAATATCATACAGCTTGTTGGCGAAAGTCAAGGTTATGTGTTATTTAACGGGATCCTAGCCCACTAGGAAACTAGGTTTCCCGAGTACTCAACAGAGGGTTAGAGGCTCGCCGAAAAATAGTGGGAGGCAAGTATTAAATTTGCAATTTCGTTTAGATACTTGCCAAAACGCGCTCATTTCATTTTTCGTCATTATTAAATATATATTAGTTGGACTAATATTTAATTGTTTTTTTAAATTAAACAGTTAGACTGTATTCAAACTACTTCAATTTATAGTTGATTATATAATTGGATTATAGTAATCAATATATTTGAATTTAACCAATCAAATTATAGTTGATTATATAGTTAGACTATAGTAATCATTATAATCAACCGTACCTGAAATCGTTGATTGGATAGTTGGACTATTGGAATCAAGATAAATGAAAGATTAGCGTTTAAAACATAATCCTGGGAGAAAATGTCTTTAAACAGCTTTAATTTTCAGATTGGGAATAAAACCTCAGGATAGTCCTGGGAACTGAGAAGTTATTCTATTTGATAGAATGACGTCTCGAGCCTAAGCCCGGAGTTGAGCAAATAGTAGAACATAATCTTTGGAAGATTCATGTGATGATAACTTTAGTGCTCAATCCATTATGCTTGCCGCAAAGACTCCTTAATTTCTTCATCAGAACTAAGGATTAGATCCTTATGGTATGATATTGAAATTGAATGATCTTCATAGATCTATACGTATATCTTAGAAGTACAAATTGCAAAAGAAGCTCTTTCGCTCGCGTATGTCAGAGAGTACATCTGTCGAGCACTAGGTGTCGCAGATGATTGCTGACATCGATCAGCTAGGTTAGTTGGGCATTACCTACGTGGCCGAGACTACCAAGATTTGATCTTTAGTCTCTACCCGAAAGCTAGGGCAGGTTCATTATGAACCAAGAGTAAACTCTTGGAGAGTTGATGGCTATGCTCAAGGAGGCAGAGCCAGAGCTTCTAAATGGGCAAAGGAAAAATCATCAAAGTCTTCTAGGAAGACAAAAGACATATCCCAAGATGTCTACCTAAACTGTGGCAAACGGGGTAACTGTATGCGTGACTGCCGTATGGACAAGGCAGACATGAAGGAAGTGAAGGCAGGGCAATGCTCCAACTTCAAGTATGTTTATCATAAACATGTTCACTACTGGTTTCAAAATTGGATTTATGATACTAAGTGTTGTACATATATATGTACTGATGTGCAGAATCTACTGATTAGCAGGAGACTGACTTCAGTTGAGATGGACCTGCGAATCAGAAACGGGACAAGAGTCGCTATTTTAACCGTAGAAACCTAAGTTTTGGAACTGCCCTTGGGGCATGTACTTAAATTAGGAAACTGTTATAATGTACCTAGTTTGACTAGAAACATTATCTCTATATCTAAGTTTAACCTGTTGCGGGTATACCTTTATATTCTAGAACAATAAGTGTTTTATTTTATAAAGATGATATTGAGATAAACACATTAGATGTGAATAACAGTATTTATATTTTGAATATAAATGAATCTCAAACGTATAACATGACAAACAAATAGCTCAAATTGATTTAATCAGATTAGACTTATTTATGGCATTGATGTCTGGGACACATTAACAAGACTCATATATCCACACTTTCGAAGAGTGGGTACTAGGATGGATTTGATTTTAATCAAATGATGTCTACGAATCTAGTTTAATTAGGCAAAGTGCCTAAAACACCTTTTACTTGGCAAAAGTACAAATGCCACCGATCTGTTAGCCCTCGTTCATAGTGACGTAAGTGGGCCCATATCTAGCTAGGCTAGAGGTGGATATGAACACTTCGTAACCTTTACGGATGTAGCATCGCGTTATGGTTATGTGTTTCTTTTGAAACACGAATCAGAAACTTTTGATAAATTCAAAGAGTTTTGACACAAAGTAGACAGACAGACCGGCTAAAGTATTAAAATGTCACAGTTAGACCGTGGTGGAAAGTACTTAAGCAATAAGTTTCTCGACTATTTCAAAGAGTATGATATTTTTTCAGTGGACTCCTCCCGGAACACCTCAATTTGACGATGTGTCCGAACAGAGAAATCGAATTTTGTTGGACATGATAAGGTTAATTATAAGTCGCTCTGAGCTACCATTTTCCTTCTAGGGATAGGCATAAAATAGTGCAATACTTATTTTGAATAAGGTTCCATAAAAATATGTTAGACAGACTTCATATTAGATATGAACAGGAAAGAAATAGGGTTTTCTCATTCCTGAAGATTTGGGAATGCTGGGCATATGTTTGGATGATACCAAACTAGAACCCAAATCGGATAAGTGCCTAATTTGTAGGTTATCCTAGGGAAACCAAAGTATAGTACTTATACAACTCACAAGAGAATAATTTAATTGTTGCTCTCTATGCGGTTTTCCTAAGATGAATACCCATATGCAGTGGTAAGTGGGAGGAAAGTAAAACTCGATGAAAATCAGAGTAATACTGTTCCAGACACCGATTCCTTAATGGAACACAAAAAGTTCATCATGGATGAAACTGTACCACAATCTTTGAATATACAAGAACCGCGTAAGTCGGAGAGAGTCAGAAAACAACCTGGGAGGTATGGGTTTCTGATATCACCTCGTAAAGATATTAATCTTATTGAGGAACACGAACCGACTATGAATGAGGAAGTGATACAAGGTATAGACTCCCTATTATGGCAATGTGCCATGAAGTCCGAAATGGATTCCATGTATACCAACCAAGTTAGGATACTAGTTGATGTACCGGAAGGCATTGTGCCTATTAGTACTATATGAGTCTTCAAGGAAGACAAACATGGATGGCAACAACCAAAACGTACAAAGCTAGGCTTGTAGAGAAAAGGTATCGCTATCAACATTTTGTTGATTACGACGAAACCTTTTACCTTTAGCCATGATTAAAATCCATTTGGATAATGCTGCATGTTTCATTTATGAAATATGGCAGCTGAACATCAAAATCGCTTTCCTTAAACGGAAACCTATTGGAGGATGTTTATCAATATCCTGACAATTTTGTCGTACCAAAACATGCAAACAAGGTTTGCAAGTTAATTCGATCCATTTATGGATTGAAGCAAGCATTACGTTCTTGGAACTAACGTTTTAATAAGATCATAATGGTATATGATTTAATTCAAAACGAATATAATTCTTGTGTATATAAGGAGGTTAGTGGGAGCGCACTGACAATGATTGTCCTATATAATGATGACATATCATTTCTTGGAAATGACATTCCCGTAATATAATCGGTGAAAGCTTGGCTTTTAAGAAAATTCTCTGTAGACTACTTGGGAGAGACAACCTTTATTCTAGGAATAAGGATCTACTGGGATAGATCTAAAAGTTATTGGCACTCTCCGAGAACTCGTACATTGAAAGATATGTACGCGACCTGGTGTCTCATATGCTTTGAGCATATGGAGTCACAATCAGGCCAATCCTAGTGATAGTCACTGGATTAATGTTAAGAACATCCTTAAGTATCTTAGATGAACTAAGGATGTTTTCTTAAGCTAACTTTAAGTGACTGGGTTCACCGTTGTAAGTTTCCAAATCGACAATAACGACTGTAAGTCGTAATAAGGGTACTATATAGTTTGAATAACGGAACAGTGAGCTGAAATCTTCCAAGTAATATACTGTTGCCGAATAAACAACAAAAGTGGAATATTGCTACAGTTGAGGCAGCAAAAGAAGCAATTTTGGATCTGTAAAATTCCTAATTAGATTATGAGTAGTTCTGTTAGCAGCTGAGCCAGGCTACAGCACAGGCTAAAGAATCACGGTCTCATCAATGATCCAAATATATACTTCAATTATTTCATCTGATTCGTCGGATCATACATCGTGGCGATGTGATGATCGAATAAATCGCATCAGATGATAACCTTGCAAATCCGCTGACGAAAGAAGTTTCTCAGCAGAAGTTTGAGCGACCCGTACATAGTTCAGTTGTAGGACACTTGAGTGATTGGCTATAGGCCAAATGGGAGATTGTTGGACAATTATGACCCATAGCATCACTATTTGTACAGAATATCGTGTTGTACAAATTAACTATGTGACAAAGGAAATTGCCCTTTTATCATTTGTAAATGGATTACCAAGATACATAAATGATAAAAGTCCATATTATTAGTTCCGGATTAATAAGATATGAGACAGTATTAATCCACTAAGGTTTAATCATTAAAATATCCCTTGTCATAGTATTATCGAGATTGGACATCGATAATGCGGAATAGACTAGTATTGCACTTGTGCGCGTTGTGGGAGCATAACGGAATAGTTCTCATATATTTGGGTATTGGATACTCATGCAAGTATAATAGGAGATTGTGTTTACCGATGGTACGGAAACAGCTTCGCTCTGGATAGACCCCTCGGAATTCCATTGGTAGTATGACTATGTATCTATGGGAGTCCGAATCAGGGTAGGTGTATTTGGTCTTAACTTGAGATTTGCATCGCTAATACTTGTGACAATTAATATACTTTGGTTTTGGTCGTCCGGGGCTTTAACAGATTCTATGTATGCCTCTTCTAGGTATATGGAGAATCGTAGTGTATTGGGTGTGATGTCAAGATAGAAGTATCACTTCAGTAATATGGAGATGATGATCACGCAGGATAGGAAACTAGTACTCTTTAGTAATGCAGTTATTGGGATAATATGACTAGGTCATGTTTATCCGATTATAGAGACTAGTTACCGGTGATCCGATATATGCTTCGTACGGGGCAGACACAATTCCAGCCTCAGGCCTTGCATGTGACATCCGATACTGGATCTCAATACGCAATACTATGTATACTACACCTGATACAGATTACATATTCCTTATAAGAATATTTCTGGAGAATTGGGTAGGCACGGTGCTTTGCTAGAAACCAACCATGTCTCATAAATCGGTAAAAATGTAGTACGAGGTACGTACGTGTTCGGATAGTCCGACGACCGGATTTACTGCCAACATATCCAGGGATCTCATGGGTCGCTTCCCGAAGATTCATCGATGACATATGGCTCGGACATAATTAATCTGGGATTAATTATAAGAGAGAGAAAATTAATCTATGATTAATTACGTAGAAATTTTATCTGGGATAAAATACTATTTAAAGAGAGAGAACGATTAATTTGGAATTAATCGATAAAATAATATATTCGATATACTAAACGAAATTAGATTTCGACGCGGAATTAAAATTAGATTTTAATTCGGCCAAATGAATTAATTTAGAATTAATTTGCTAGCGACATGAATAGTAATTTTGCTAGGCATAATTATTTAATTAAATTTGATTTAATTACGTCGTAACAGAAAATTCGTTAATTCAGAATTAGCGAACCCGACCCAGGATGTGTTGCGGGTCCACTCGGATTTTGAATCAAGTGGGGCACACAAGTCACATCACTAGTCAACTTTGTCACTTTAAATTTATGGAAGTTGTTGGTAGGTGATTGTGTGTAAAACACACAAGTGTGATGGATTGAATGACATTTACCATTTTATTATTTTTGGTATATGACTTTTCAATTTGGTAATTAGATTACACAACACACATCATCTCATCTTCTCTCCCTCTCTCACGACATTGTGCCATTTTTCCTCTCTCATTTGGCTTGGCCGAATCTTGCTAAGAGGATGAAGAAAAATTGTTGTAATATTTCAAGTGCTAGCACACATCAAGGAGTCATTCAAAGGTGATAGGGAAACCAATCCTTGAGCTCAAATCTTGGAGCTTGAAGATCAACACAAGGAGGGCTTGGCCGAAACTCAAGGAGCAGAATTTTTGTGTTCAACGCATCCAAAATCCGATCAAAGTGAGTATTTTCCGCATTTTTACTTTGTTGTATTCACATGTTTCATTGCTTAATTGATCTTGGTTTGACCTAGAAAACCTAACATCTTAGTTGCAAGGAATATGTACTTAGTATTTGGCGGAGGCAATCTTGGACTTATGGGGATCGTTCAAAAGTTGTACAGGAAGGAGGCAGTCACGTTTTGGGAATCATCCCAAAACCCTTAGCAGAAGCAAATCTTATTGGACCATCAAACGGAGAAGAGTTAATCGTTCCAAGTATGTCTGAACGACTGATAGAAATGATTAATCGTTCTAATGCTTTTGTTGCTTTGCCAGGTGGCTTGGGTACATTGGAGGAAATTTTTACAGTTGTATCTTGGGCGAACGTGAACATACACCAGAAACCGCTTGGACTGTACAACGTTGAAGGATTTTATGATTTTCTTTGTGTGTTTCTTGATGATGCCCGGAGAAATAGGTTCGTGTCAAAGCCTTTAAAAGAACTCCTCTTCACTGCCAGAACTGCTCCGGATCTAATTGACCAAATCTTAGCCTATGAACCACAAATTGACCATATCCTTTCAAAGATAAATTGGTCTGAGGACGATCGTGGTAAGAGGCGTCAGATTAATCCGGATCTTAACCTTTAACTTTTCGTTTAGAATTTCAGCTAACCAGGTACTATCTTCTAAACTCTACTTCTACTGTTTAAGACATTGGGGACAATGTATCATTTAGGTTTGGGGGAGGGAAATAGTTGATCAGTATCTTTTTTTTAGTTGTGTGTTTTTTTTATTTTTAGTCCAAAATTTTCGAAAAATACAAAAAAATTGAAAATTTTTCAAAAATTACAAAAATATTTTGCGTTTTTGTGTTTTTATTTTGACTAAAAAGGTGAAATTGGTAAGAGATAGCTGTGTAAGGAGTTTCCACTCCTGAGACGTATCTCAAACCTAATTCGGAACAAGTTAATTTTTGTTTATTTCCTTTTGAATTATTTAATTTGTAAATTGTCTATAAAACTGACTAAAATGGATCCTCATATGCTTAGTTAGCAGGTATTATCAACATGCATAGTAACATACAGACATGAGCTATAATTGAAAAGTTTGTAATATTCAGTGCTCTAGTTTAATTGGAGGAAGCATCTCAAAAAGTGATGGAGTAAAAAAAAAAACGTCTGAGATCCGAGTTATTAAGTCCGTAGGGGTGTTTTAACACTTAGTGCCCTAAAACCAACTGGTTTGGGAGTCACTGGCCCAAAGCTCGCTACATGGACCAAAGATGCTGCAAAAATATATATATATCTGAAGTCTGAGTAATTAAGTCCGTAGGGGTGTCTTAACACCTGGTGCCCTAAAGCCAACTGGTTTGGGAGCCACTGACCCAACACTCGCTACATAGATGAAATATATTGTATATAAAAAAAAATCAAAGAAAAAATAAAAAAAAAAATCAGAAAAATTATTCCACTGCTACAAAAAGGTGTGAATTATGATAAAACTTTAGGACAAAAATATTACTCTCTTATCAACTGCACTTGTGACTTTTGTGGGCAAAATGAGTTGTTTAATATTTTGTTGGCTGTGCATAAGGAGAATGGTAAATATAATCGGAGAATTTACTTATTCAGTAATTTAGAAAGAAACAAAACAACTAGTGACTTGGAGTAGAAGTTTCACCTAATTAGTCACTATCTTCTTTATTCTTTTTTCTCTTGTCTTTTTTGCTTTTGTGTGCATTAGTTTCACTATCTTTTTACTTTTGTAAAATGTTTATGGGTAACATTGCTGTAAACCCTCACGAGACTACAACTCGTCCACTAGGGACACCTAGGGGTTTAAAGGTTTGTTGCATACGCTAAATGAAACCGTGATCCCTACGAAAGTGGCTTAGTTAAATTTTATTTTAAAGATGTTTATGTTATTTTATTCTATGTTTTGCTCGAGGACTAGCAAAATGTTAGGTTTGGGGGTGTGATGAGTGGTAATTATATCACTATTTCCCACTCATTTAACTTAATATTTTGTATAGTTTCTTGAGTTTTGTGAATATTTTGATGTGTTTTGTGTTATTTTGTAGATAAATAAAGTTTCAGGACATTCTGGAGGTGATTTGGGGCCAAAATAGTAAAAAAATGGACAAAAGGGCATTTTCGTCATTTCGCGCGTCGCAACGCGCAAGCTGCTTCGCGACGCCTAACGTGCGACGCAAGTCTGCTAACGTGCGCTTGGGTCCACGTGTCAGAATCTGAGAAGTTTGACTTTGCTAACGTGCGCCGTGCCACGTGTCACCATCACAGCCGATCTGCTAATGTGTGTTGTGCCACGTGTCATCATCCTACGGTGCCGACAATCGCCATCACCACGTGTCGTCATGTGTCACTCCACCTGTTAGCCACATCATCGTCCATATCACCAGTTGACCAAGTCAACGTGCAACGTCACCGCCATATCATCATCAGCCAATCACAGCGTGCCACGTGTCATCATTCTATGGTGCCGACCGTCACTATCGCCACATCAGCGCCACGTCATCATAACCATTGAGTGCCAGCCGCTTGCCACGTGTCACCTTATCACCTTATCTGTAATCGCCACATGTCAGATAAGAATCTGAAGCCAACCAATAAGAATCTGCCACGTCAGCGCGTCGCGACGTGTGGCACTTATGGACGCCTATAAATAGAGCTCGAAATTTCAGTTTCAGATGTACCTTCCTCTCTGAATTATCTGATGTAAATAGAGAGTTTTCTATCTAGTTTCTTTTAAATTTTAGTTTTGTAATTAATTTTAATTACGTTATGTAATAATAGTAATTTATTTTTTTACTTTTACAGTTTTTACTATTCAACATGAGGAGGTAACTTCCCCCTGCTAGGGTGAAAGGTAATTCTTTTACTATTGCTATTTAGATTAATCTCCCTTAAATATAATATATTCATTATTTAAAATAATGACTTAATGAGGATACCGCTATATTGGTCGGTTGGTAATTCATTTTAATCTGGTTTAAACCGGACTAAGCAAGGATACCCCCAGATTGGTCAGTTGGTAATTAAATTTTCTTACCGCCTATATGGGAGGTTTATTTTGGTTCCGCCTTTATGGCTGGTTGGACTTAATTTGACTTAATCAGGTTACCGCCTATATGGCTGGTTGGTAAAATCATCACAAGTTAATATATTATATTAATGGAGATATCTAAATAGTAAATAGTAAAATTTGATCATTTTACCTTAGCATTTTATTTTGTTGTAATTTACTTTTCAGCTTTTACTTTACCGCAATTACTTTTCAGCATTTTTACTTTATGTCTTTTACTTTTAAGTTTTTACTAGCCCTAGTTATGTGTCGTAACTAAGTTAGTTATCTGGGGTTGTGATGAATTCTAATATCACCGGTTATAAGGGGTTATTTTATAGTTTGGGTAATTTAAAGGTTTACTTATTAAGTCTTAACCTTAATGCTTCTTGTTGTCTGATCACCAATAAGATGGATGTGGTAAATCTAAAATAAACTTGACAAGGGAATTTTAGTTTCAGCCTTAGACCTAATAGCCCACGATCTTCCTTGAGGATAGATGACCCTTTAATAGATTTCCTTACATGATAGACATATACCTGTCGGGCGGGGGTAGCCATAATTGGAACTTAAACTTAATGAATCCAGATAATTTGGTTGACATAGACATATGGTTCAATTAGGATAAATTGGGTATTTGCGTCTGACCATCGAAAGAGGCTTTCGCATAATTTAGTGTTCCAGGTTAGTAAACCGATTTATTACACAACCATGAAATAACCACTTCATAATTTTAAAGATATCAGAAAGATTCACAACCCTAGATAGTTTCCTAATATTGAATTTTCTTAAACCCACTTTCGTGCAATTTTATTTATTTGATTTTAAATTTAGAATCATCACCATTTCAAATCAATCAAACAACCTGTTAGATACTTGTAATCATTTGACCTCATAAAATTAATAGATTAGGTATTAAGTCCTCGTGGGATCGATACTTTTTATACTACTTGAACGATACGTGCGCTTGCGTTATACGCTTGTTTGTAAGCATCAGTCAAGGGGTATGATTAGGTCATTTGTTGAAACACATGAAATTTGTAAATATACAAAAGAGAATAGCCACTCTCTCGGGTAATATTTTCTTATAAGAGTAGTATTTCAGTTCACGGGTTGATATGTGTGATCAGTGCTTGAGACTGTGGCCACAACGGAAGAATCATGTTAGATTCTTAGGTTAGCACGATTCATGCACTATCAACAGCATACCTTTAACCATATGGGTAGACATTTCCGTACCCTAGGTCAATAGGTGGGGATATAATGAGGCGAGGGACCGTATCATATGTAAATCGCATACAGAATGGGTATATATATCTTTCATTCTCATTTGGGGGCCTTGACATGTTGCTAGATGTCAACCTTGGACATTGAAATCGAACGACCATCGACCATCTGATCGGAGGATAATTTATGTTCGATTAAATTATCACGATTCATTTCATGTCCAACTTGAGGGGAACCCAAAAGGTCACACACAACAAAGTCGAAATCAATGGTTAACAGTGCACAATACAAATATAACAGCATATATGATTGCTGTAGGAATTTTTCATAAATGGTTCAATGTGTTTAATTATTGAACAGATCATTTATGAGGATCCATAGTGGCTTAGGGATTGGTGAATTGGAATAAAAAAAATTATTATTCACGTGAATAGTAAAAAAAAATTTATTTGTTTTGAATTCTAATTCGGCCCAAACTCTTATTAGGGTTTTATAATCTCATTAAACCACTAAATTAAGATCCAATGGCTAAGATTAAATTAGCTTTTATCCCATATCGGATTCTTAATTAATTTTGTTGTCTTTGGAGCACTATATAAACCCAAAGAATTCTTTACAAATTTGCTTCACCAAAACCTTTCATATCTTGGGTTTATATAAGTGAGCAACTCTAAATTTAAGAGTAAGCCACTGAGATCCTTAAGTCTAATTGACTAGAGGAACCTCGAGTTAAAATTTTTGAGGTATTTGCCAAGGCTAGCACCAAGGACAAAATACCCGTGCACTCAAGGGTAGTCTTCCATTGAGTTTTGGCTTTGGTGTGTGCATCTTTGGAGGCCACACACTTGGGTAGCTCTTTTGAACGTGGAAGAGCTTGCTGAGTTCGAGAAAAGCTTGTATATTGGAGGGAAGACTGGAGGAGTCTTCGGTTCAAGTAAGTTTTTCTTTCTTTATTTTAATTAGAGTTTTTATGATAGTTAGCATGTTTAGGTTTATGTTCTTTGCATGTTTTATGAGTTTTATGCTTAGAATATATAGTAACATGCCTAGGCTTGTAGAATAATAAAAACAAATGGGTCTTGGGCAAAGGAAAAGTGGCATAATAATTTTGATTTTCCGCTGCGCACTCGCGGCTGCCTCCCAACAGTGGTATCAGCGCGCCGTTTTTTTTTTATATTCTCACTCGTTTGAACTCGAAATTGGGTTTTTAAAAGATCCTTGGAAAGCTAACACCCTGAACGTAATTTTGGGTGGCTCTTTGAACGTGGAAGAGCTCTGGTTCGAGAAAAGCTTGTAGATGGAGGGAGGACTGGAGGAGTCTTTGGTTCAAGTAAGTTTTTTTCTTTCTTTATTTTAATTAAAGTTTTTATGATAGTTAGCATGTTTAGGTTTATGTTCTTTGCATGTTTTATGAGTTTTATGCTTAGAATATATAGTAACATGCCTAGGCTTGTAGAATAATAAAAACAAATGGGTCTTGGGCAAAGGGAAAGCATCATAATAATTTTAATTTCTGTTGCGCACTCGCGGCCGCTGTCCAACATCGATCCCATGAGGACTTAATACCTTAGCTATCAATTTATGAAGTTAAATGTTTACAAGTACCTAATAGATTTGTTTGTTGATTGGATGATGATTTTTTCTAAGAACAAGTAAATAAAGCAGTGCAAAGTAAATTAAAGGAAAATTCAATATTATAAAATTATCTAGGGTTGTGTATCCTTCCAATATCTTTTAAAGATGAAGTGGTTATCTCATGTTTGTGCAATATATCAATTTATTAACCTGGAATACGAAAATATGAAAAAGCCTATGTCGATGGTCAGATGCAAACACCCAAATAACCCAATTAATCATATGTCTATGTTAACCAAGTTACCTGAATTCATTAAGAATAAGTTCCAATTGTGGCTACCCCCGCCCGACATATATATGTCTATCCTGTAAGGAAATCTACCTAAGGGTCACCATGCCCCGAGGTGAGATTGTGAGCTATTGAGTCTAAGGTTGAAACCTAAAATTCCTTCGTCAAGTTTATTTTAAGTTTACCAGATCAATCTTATTAATGGCCAGTTAACAAGAAGCATTAAGCTTAAGACTCAATAAATAAACCTTTATATTACCCAAGATATAAAATAACCAAATTTATAAACTAGTGATATTGGAATTCATCACACCCCTAGATTATGTATTTAGCTACGACACATACCTAGGATTACTAAATTTAATTAAACAAAACATCATAAAAAATAACTTGAAAATAAATAAAAGTAAAATTACAATAATGAAAGAAAATGATGGGGTTAAAGGATCCACTTTTAATATTTCAAAATTAGAAATCTCCCTTATTGTCAATGTTTACCGATTAATTAATTATATTTAACCAGACCATAAAGGCGGAAATTCCATTTGTCTCAATTAAGTCCAACCGACCATATAGGCGGTAACAAGGTTATTACCTAAACCGACCATATAGGCGGAAACTACGTCTGGAATGTAAAACCGACCATATAGGCGGTAAATAAGGTTGTCACCTAAACCGGCCATATAGGCGGTAACTAATTAATCCAAATTTTAATTAAAATAAGAGATATTAATCTAATTTATTATATTAAAAGTATTACATTGTCACTCCAGCAGAATGAGATTACCTGCTCATGCTGTAAATGAAAACACGCAAAATTTTATTAATTAAATTAAAAAAATACAAGAAAACTTAAATAAATATAGAAGACACTTTCCTTTAGGTTTTCATGGAGAAATTCCTCCAAAAAAATCATGAAAAATTTACAAAGTTTAGCTTGATATTTATAGGCTAATCTAAAGGCTTCCACCAATTTCTCCACCAAATATGGCATAAAACATTGACCAAACATGGCACCAAATCCTCCACCAAACATGCAAGCATGTTTGGTGGAAGTTTGACAATTTTCAATTTTTATTTTTTTTATTTTTTTTTTGTTTTGAAAATGACTTTAATAATTACACATAACACATTTCCGGATATTTTATCAATTTCGGTCATGAAAACTTCAGAATTTGAAATTATTATGAACGTCAAAGTTGTAGATATTTGAGTCTTCTGTAATATGGAACTTGAATCACCTCAATCCGATATAGAAGTAGAACATTATGGCCAAAATACAAAAATTGCGCAAAGTTGAAATTTCTGAAATTGTACTTCGTTAGAACGCTATTTCAAGTTTCTAACCTCCAAAATCCACAAGTAAAGTCCAGTTTTTACCCTTACTCCACATTTCGTCCTGATTGATTCCATTGAGTCTCGATTTTATTTTATCTATAAAATAAACTAAAACACATCAAAAAGTTCATAAAACTCAAGAAACTATACAAAATATTAAGTAAAGTGGGCGGTAAATATTGATATATTTTCCGCTCATCATGTACATTTGCTGCCTTACAGTTGGTAAAATAGTATCTATCTAACATCTTATCTATGAATGTGGATTGCGACAACCCTATAAGATTCCTAACTATATCTCAGTAGAGCCTTATACCCAGTATATAGGAAGCTTTGCCCATATCTTTCATGGAGAAGTTCTTGCAAAAGTAGGCTTCACATTTTGTATCATACATATATCATTCCTAATGATAAGGATGACATCTGCATACAAAACTAGGAAAACTATCATGCTCCCACTCACTTTCCTATAAACACATGGTTCTTCCTCATTCTTGATGAATCGAGATAATCTAATTATTTCATCAAAACGACGATTCCAACTTCGGGATGCCTGTTTAAGTCCAAAAATAAACTTTTGGAGCTTACAAACCAAGTTTGAAGTCTCATTGGACACGAAACCCCCTGGTTGTTCCATATAAATATCCTCCTCAAGGAATCCATTTAGGAAAGCGGTTTTCACATCGATCTGTCATATCTCATAATCGTGATATGCAGCTATGGCTAAAAGAATCCTAATAGATTTTAGCATGGCTATTGATGAAAATGTTTCCTCATAGTCAATCCCAGGACGTTGAGTATAACATTTTACTACCAGTTGGGCCTTAAAGGTTTCCACCTTTCCATCGGACCCTCGATTCCTTTTGTAAACCCATTTACAAGCAAAAGGTTTAACTCCTTCAGCAAGTTCAACTAAGTCCCATACTTGATTTTCATGCATAGAATCCATTTCAGATTTCATGGCTTTCTGTTATTTTCCCAAATCAATATCCAATATCGCTTCCTCCAAGAGGAGAACATCAAGGCTCACATCAGATGTTAAAAAGTAATCTCTCATGAGGCTTTGATATTCTATTCGACTTACGTAGAACTTGTGTTGTAGATCCTTCACTTAGTTGGATCTCTGGCTCCATCTCAGGTTCCTTATTGTTGGGATAAACTCATCAAGTTCAATCTTTCTATAATTCCCACTTTCTCTCAAAAATTCATTTTCAAGAAAAGTGGCAAAGCGAACAACAAATACATTTCGTTGCTCAGAATCATAGAATTGATATCCTAAAGAATTTTCAGGATATCCAACGAACTTATATTTATACCCCATCGGTGCTAGTTTATCCCGCTGCGTAACTCTAACGTATACAGGACAACCCCAAATCTTTAAGTATGTGGGCTACAGTAAGTAAAGCGTAACTCAAAGGTAATATGGAAGATTTTTATAGCTCATCATGGTTCGTACCATATCAAATAAAGTATGATTTCTACACTCAGACATATCATTATGTTTAGGTGTTCTTGGTGGGCTATATTGGGCTAGAATTCCATTCTCCCTTAAATAATTTCTGAATTCGTCACTCATATATTCACCACCTCTATCTGATATAAGGTATTTGATGAATTTACTAGTTTGTTTTCTACTTCGTTTCAGAATATTTTGAACTTGTCAATATTTCTGATTTATGTCTCATCAAATAGACATATCCATATCTAGACTTATCATTCGTGAAAGTCACGAAGTATGTTAAACTATCATGAGCGGCATGATTAATGGACCACACACATCACTGGATTAGTTCCAATAAATCTCCAACACAGTGTCCAACACCAAAAAATGAGGCTTTTGTCATCTTCTCTTGGATACATGATGTTGGACAATTATGACCCATAGCATCACTATTTGTACAGAACATGGTGTTGTTGTACAAATTAACTATGTGACAAAAGAAATTGCTCTTTTATCATTTGTAATTAAATTACCAAGATATATAAATGATAAAAGTCCATATGATTAGTTCCAGATTAATAAGATATGAGATAGTATTAATCCACTAAGGTTTAATCATTAAAACATCCCTAGTCGTAGTATTATCGAGATTGGACATCGATAATGCGGGATAGACTAGTATTGCACTTGTGCACGTTGTGGGAGCATAACGGCATAGTTCTCATATATTTAAGTATTGGATACTTATGCAAGTGTGATATGAGGTTGTGTTTTCCGATGGTACGGAGACAGCTTCGCTCTGGATAGACCTCTCAGAATTCCATTGGTAGTATGACTATGTGTCTATGGAAGTCCGAATCAGGGCAGGTGTATTTGGTCTTAACTGAGACTTGCATCGCTAATGCTTGCGAGAATCAATATACTTTGGTTTTGGTCGTCCAGGGCTTTAACCGGTTCTGTGTATGCCTCTTCTGGGTATATTGAGAATCGTAGTGTATTGGGTGTGATGTCGAGATGGAAGTATCACTTCAGTCATATGGAGATAATGGTCACGTAGGATACGAAATTGGTGCTCTTATATGCTGCAACTATCGGGATAATATGACTAGGTCATGCTTATCCGATTATAGAGACTAGTTACCAGAGATCCGATATGTGCTTCGTACGAGGCAGACACAATTCCAGCCCAACGCCTAGCATGTGACATCCGATACAGGATCGCAATACGCAATACTACGTATACTACGCCTGATATAGATTACATATTCCTTTAAGAATATTTCTGGAGAATTGGGTAGGCACGGTGCTTTGCTAGAAGCCAACCATGTCTTGTAAATCGGTAAAAATGTAGTACTAGGTACGTACATGTTCGGATAGTCCGACGACCGGATTTACTGCCAACATATTCGGGGATCTCATGGGTCGCTTCCCAAAGATTCACCGATGACGTATGACTCGCACATAATTAATCTGGGATTAATTATTAGAGAGAGATAAATTAATCTAGGATTAATTACGGAGATATTTTATCTGGGATAAAATATTATTTAAAGAGGAGAACGATTAATTTGGAATTAATCGATAAAATAATATATTCGATATATTAAACGAAATTAGATTTCGACGTGGAATTAAAATTAGATTTTAATTCGGGCGAACGAGTTAATTTAGAATTAATTCGCTAGCGATGTGAATAGTAATTTTGCTAGGCATAATTATTTAATTAAATTTGATTTAATTACGTCGCAACGGAAAATTCGTTAATTTGAAATTAGCGAACCCGAGCCCGGGAGTGTTTGCGGGCCCACTCGGATTTTGAATCAAGTGGGGCCCACTAGTCATATCATGTCACATCACTTGTCTATCACATCACCTTTTGGTTGATGGAAGTTGATGGGATTTGATGGTTGCTTACAAACACTCAAGTTTGATGGATTGAATAACTAATACCATTTTATTTAATTTTGGTATATCATTTTACTTGATTTTAGAAATCAAAAACAACCAACACAACTCTTCTTTCTTCTCTCCATCCTCACGGCATTCTTGCCAATTTTTCTCTCTAAGTTATTGGCTTGGCCGAGAACAAGAATAAGTAAAAGGGAAATTTTGTGGCAAAATTTCCAAGGTGCTAGCACACTAAAGGAGTCCTACAAAGGTGATAGGGAAACTCATTCATGAGCATGGAATCACAAATCAAAGCTTGGAGCTTGAAGATCATCCATGGAGGAGCTTGGCCAAATCTTGGAGGAGCATAAAAGGGGCTTGGCCGAATACATCAAAGGGAATTTTTGAACTCTCCGCCAACATCCAACCGATCAAAGTGAGTATTTTCCACAACTTTACTTTGTTGTATTCGCACTTTCATTGCTTAATTGATCTGGGATGACTTAGAAAACCCAACACATGACTCACAAATCGAATAAGGATCTAAGGTAAGATTTTCAATCAAACCATCCTTTACCAATTTGGATAGATGTCTAACACCTATGTGGCCCAATCACATATGTCATAATTCAGTATTATTTAATTCAGATCTCCTACTTGTATTTTCCTCTACATTAAAGACATCTCTATATATTTCCAAAACATAGTGACCGTTAGATAAAGAACATTCACATTTCAAATTTTTGTCTTTATCATATAAATATAAAGTTTCATCCTTAATGTTTATTTTATATCTCTCTTTATCTATCTCGGCAGTGATATTATTTGTCTGATAAATAAGGGTACATAATAAAAGTCAATTAAATCTAATTTACATCCATTAGGGAGACTAGAACAACCATCCATATGGCCTTGTACGTAAGCGAGAACGTGCCAAAGCTGTGAGCTGAAATATATTCATGGGATCCACTTTTCACTATTGTATTTAATTTTATTATTGCTTGTTATGTATTATGTTTAAGGATTACAATTTTGCATGAAATAGTGGGAGAGGCATTTTTAGATTAAAAATCCATGATCTACTCAATGCTTTTGATATTATATGAAACTATTTTGTCTACTAACCATTTATTCGCTATCTTTGTGATAGATTTGCGATGGCGGCTTCTTCGAACAACCTCTTTGCTAATATGTTGGATATGAATAAGCTAAAAGTAGAAGAAAACTTTGTAGACTGGGATATGGATTTGAGGATTTCCCTCGGATCCGAGAAGTTGGGATATGTTTTGGAAGGTCCATTACCCCTTGCCATATCATATGATGCATCATCAGAAGAGATTGAGACTTTCCAGAAATGAAAAGATGATGATTTAAGAGTTAAGTCATATATTCTCAGCTCTATAGCTTCTGAACTGAAGAGGTAATATTTTGAGATGCCTGATGCATATAGTATGATGACACAACTCTGTGAATCATTCATGAACCAAGAATATGTCTTGGTTCACAGAGTAGCAATGGAACTTTTCCATTCTAAACTTGACGAGGGACAGGTTGTGAGCACGCATGTGATTCATTTCATCGATTTGATCGAGCAATGGAGGTGCAATGATTTCTCTCTCAATGATACACTGAGACAGGGTGTCATTATTGGTTCACTCTATGCGTCGTATCGCCAATTTATTATGTACTTCAACATGAATGGGATTCACTGTACTTACCGTTAGTTGCATAAGATGCTTCTCGCAGCGGAGGAGGATTTGAAGAAGAGAGTGTCGACTCGCCTTCTGAAATCCATTTCATTTTTCACTTCTTCCCACTCCAAGTCGAAGAGGAAGAAGAAGAAGGGAAAAAAGAAGAAAGGTTTCAATGTTCCTCCGCAGGCTAAGGTAGCGAAGCCCAATAGAGCTTCTGAAGACAAGTGTCATCACTGTTAGAAGATCGGGCAATGGAAGAGGAACTATCCTGACTATCTTACCCAGATCATGAATGAAAAAGCATCGACATCATATACTTTTATTTTTCCTGTTATTGATATCTCCTTAGCTTGTGAAGCTGTCACATCTTGTTAGATTTTAGATTCTTCTTGTCTGGTTCACATTTGCAAGTCATTGCAGGTGCTGAAGGAAAGTAGACAGCTGAAATCTGGAGAGATGGAGTTGCGGTTCGGGAGTGGTGACTCTCTGGATGCGATTGCAGTGGGCTTATGCGAGATTCCCTTATCGAGTGGGAGACGTTTGCTGCATGACTGCTATGTTGTACCTCGTTTGTCCAAATGAGCATGGTCATTATATTTTTGCACACTTCTCGAGATATTTTGAATACTGGAATTAATAAATGTAAATTTTCTGAAATAAACAATATTGAACTTTGGCATATAAATTTAGGTCATATAGGCGTGAAACATGTAACCCATTTTGTTAGGAATGGTTTGATTCTAGATCTCACCATTGAACCTTATCCAACCTGTGAATCTTGTATTCGGGGTAAAATGACTAAAGCCTCATTTTCGGGTGTTGGACACCGAGCCACTGACTTATTGGAACTCGTACATTCTAATGTATGCGGTCATATGAGTCAGACTACTCACATTGGTTTTTCATACTTTATTACCTTTATGGATAATGTGTCACGGTACAATTATGTTTATCTGATGAAAAATAAATCGAAAACCTTTGAAAAGTTCAAAGAATTCTAAAACGAAGTAGAAAAACAAACTGGTCAATATATTAAATGTCTTCGATCTGATCGAGAGTGAATATATGAGTGGAGATTATTTAAAGGAGAATGGGAATCTCGCTGAATAAAATTCTCCTGGTAATCCACAACATAATGGAGTGTTAGAGAGGAGAAATAAGACATTATTGGATATGGTCCGATCTATGTTGAGTTTTACAGATTTGCTCTATTATTTATGGGGTTATGCTCTTTTAACTGCCGTACATCTTTTGAATACGATTCATTCTAAAGATGTTCCTACGACTCTGTATGAGATATGGACCGATAGGAAACTGAATCTTAATTATATTAAGGTTTAGGATTCTCATGCATACGTCAGGGTGGCTCAGAAGAATAAGTTTTTACCTTAAGGGTAAAATTTTAGGTTTTTCGGATATCCTTCAAATACGAAAGGATATTTGTTCTATGATACCGAGCATCGAAATGTGTTCGTAGCTCGCTTCATAAAAATTTCTATAAGTAGAATTTTTGATTGAATGAGGTAATTATAGACATTTTGAACTTGATGAAGTACAACCTGAGACCAACGAACCAACGGAGGAACTTGAAGTTCAAGTAGATGAAGTACCTTCAATACCAACACTCTGTAGTCCGAAAGGGTATCTAGACCTCCTAAACGCTTGTATTTGATACAAGAAATGAGTCTTGATGTTCTCTTAGTTGAAGAGACTAAACCTTTTACCTATAGAGAAACGATGTTGGACATCAACTATGTGAAGTGGCAAAAGGCCATGAAATCAGAATTAGACTCCATGCATCTGAATCAAGTTTGGGACTTGGTTCATCTTCCTAAAGGAATTGTTCCTATCGATTTTAAATGGGTTTACAAGAGGAAGCACGGGCCTGATGGAAAGGTTGAAACTTTTAAGGCCCGACTGGTAGCTAAAGATTACACGCAGTGACCTGGTGTCGACTATGATGAAACTTTTTCACCAGTAGCAATGCTAAAGTCTATCAAAATTTTATTGTCTATTGTTGCTTACCATGATTATGAGATTTGGCAGATGGATGTCAAAATGACTTTTCTAATGGATTTATTGACGAAGAAATCTATATGGAACGACTGAAGGGTTTTGTATCCAGTGAAATCTCGGCCATGGTATGTAAGCTTAAGAAGTTCATTTATGGACTTAAACAGGCTTCACGAAGTTGGAATCTTTGATTCGATGAGATAATCAAATTGTCTGGTTTTCTCAAGAATTCGGAAGAATCTTGTGTGTATCAGAAGGCCGATGGGAGTATGGTGGTATTTTTATTTCTCTATGTTGACCATATCTTGATCATTGGGAATGATATCCGGATGATGCAAGGCATCAATGCTTACCTCTGTAAGAATTTCCCCATGAAGGACCCGGGTGAAGCTTCTTATGTCTTAGGCATAAAACTCTATAGAGATAGAGAAATGAAGCTTATTAAGTTATCACAATCAACGTACATAGATAAGATCTTAGAATGGTACAAATTTGGTAACTGTAAGACAGTAAATATACCGTTCAGACATGGCCTACATCTTTCAAAGAAGATGTGTCCACAAACAGAAGATGAGACGATTTGAATGTCTAAATAGCCTTATGTTTTGTGTTTGAGCAGCATCATGTATGTCATGTTATGTACTAGGCCTGATATCAGCTTCGCAGTGAGTGTGACCAGCATATATCAGTCTAATCCAGGTAATTACCATTGGATGGCCATTAAACATATCCTAAAGTATCTTATAGGTATCAAGGATAAGTTTCTGATTTATGGAGGAAATGAACTGCAGGTTAATGGGTATACGGATTTGAATTTCCAATCGGATCCTGATGATAGAAATTCTATACCAGGATTCGTGTTTACCCTTAACGGAGGTGTAGTTTGTTGGAAAAGTTCCAAACAGGGGTCCACAGCTAATTCCACCATAGAGGCAAAATATATTGCAGTTTTTAAAGCCTCAGAAGAAGATGTTATGGTTAAGAACTTTCTCACAGAGTTTGGAGTTGTCGCAAGTATCGAGAACCTGGTTCTGTTATACTGTGATAATAATGGAGCCATTGCGCAAGCAAAGGAACTCAGGGCGCATCAAAAGTCGAAGCATGTATAATGGAAGTACCACATCATTCGAGAGATTGTGTCGCGAGGGGATATTGTCGTGTGCAAGGTCCCAAGTGAAGATAATATAGCAGACACGCTTACCAAGGCCATTACTATGAAGTTATTTGATAAACATGTGGAGTCGATGGGTATGAGATACAATCGAAATTCGCACTAGAGCAAGTGGGAGAATTTGTTGGGGTTGTTGCTCGGAGCGCCAATTTTCTTATGTATTTCCCTGTAAATACTTATGTAAATATTTTATTATGAATAAAATAAACAATTTCTATTATATAGCATCTCTTTATATATGGTAAATATGTAATTGACCTTAGAATGATTAGCTATGATACAGTTGCAAAAATGTCACAACTGACATTGAGTTGTATCATAACAGTATCATTTCCTTAATAGTTTCTGATCAAGGTTTACATTACTTGGTCATTAATTAAACCTGTTGAGACCGGTACATGTCGTATATTAGAATCTTGGATTCTTATGGTTGATTCTCAATGAACCATGAGTCTTGGAGAGTCATATAGACATGTAGGTGTTTATATCAGATAAACACTGAATGACTCACCGAAGATTCTTAATAGATGGTACACCAACATCAATAAAAATCTTCTCGGGTTGAGTAGCATAGTGATTCTTTGACTTGAGATACCATTGTGGATATATGAGATATCATCCATACTTTGATTACAGCCGCGTCACCGGCCTATTTAGGTCAGACCTCTGCCTATTTGTTGGGTGTGGATTGATCCTCAGGATATCATGTTTGTGTCAAAATAGAATATGTTAGCTCTACATACAGAGCATAGGTATTCAATATAGAATTAGCAATCTGTTAAATCCATGGGCCTATGGTACACTGTAGAAGTGATTTCTAAGTGTTATTAATAGATTACTAATAGAAACGCCGACATGATTATATCTATAGAGATTTGAAGTTTATATCTATATCTCTGGAATAATCCGGATACCTGTGACGAATGGATTATATGTATGTAATGACCTCGACCTGTATGGTTTAGTGAGTTTATCCGTGTTCGTCATAATTTATGGGTGGGTAGATTATGGAGGATATGCCTGAACCTAGAGAATCTCACTAATGAAATATACCCGTAAAGCACTAGGTTAACTTTTATGAATAATATTGATTATTTATAAATCATTTAACGGTTAAACGAAAGATACATGAAAATGGACCTTTTGGTCATTTTATATTTAATGTATGATTTTATTAAATACACATTAATTAGATGTCAAATTATGATATTTGACATATATAATTAATATATGTATTTGGAATATTTAAAGTAAATATAATACTTATATTTGAGATATTTGTATTTAATTATTTATTTTTTAAATGATTAAAATAATTAAAATATAAATATCTACCATTATGATAAAGTTATGAAATATCTTAAGTGTGAATGTTTGACTTGTTCATTTATGTTAAAGGTTATCAAATTAAATATGACTTCTTGATTTTTATTTTGAAAATTGAAAGATATATTTTCCTTTTTCTTAAGCGAATTTAAGCCAACCCTAAAATTATTCAAGGGTTCATTTTTTTTCATTTGCTTCACTTTTTGCTTAGCCTCCAAATATTATAAAAGAAAAGTTGAGGTAAAATAGTGAAGAACAAAGAGAAAAATTGAAGAAAACTTCAACCTTTGTAAGTTTTTTCTAACATTCTCCAACTAGAAAAATGTTTATATGGTTCTTGGCTACAACATGTGATGTTTTTTTGTTTCTATACTCTTTTAGTTTTGTAATAAATTTGTTGGATGCATGAATGAAAGATGTATGCATGTATGTTTAACAAAGTAAGCTTATTAAAGGTGTATAAGCACATTTTTGATCATTTGATGATCTTGTTGCCATTCTAGAGTTGTTAGGCCACTCATTGATGACCTATAATTGTTCTTGCATTGTTTCAAAGTGGTGAGATGATTAGTGTGGTTTATACCCACTTATTCATGCCTTCTTAGCTTACTATTTTGTTAAGTTTCCATATTATTTAATGTATTTTGTAGTTCTTTTCTGTTTTATTTGTAGGAAGCATTGAAACATGGATCTTAGGGCATTTATACGTGTTTTGGGACCTTACGGACACATCGGAAGCACGCGGGAAGAGCAGAAACATGGAAAACCATAACCAGTCAAATCTACAGCGCATCGTAACACACCATTGTTGCGCGTCGCGACGCACCTTCGCACTCTGGATAGAAAATCTAGGGAGAGGAGATGGGCACCGCACGAGCGCCCCACCGTGCCCCAGAAAAAAATAATTATAGGGTTTTTCGATGCTCAATGACCCCAAGGCTCTATTATAAATAGATAAATTCGTCCAAAACCTAAGGTGGAGGCTAATACACAATACAAAACACAAAACACATATTTTAGAGAGATCCAAGGATGAGGATAGAAGAGCACGACAGAGAGACGAAGGCGGTGACGTCCGAAGAGGAAGAGATTCAATTCGGGTTTTACTTCTTTTTTCTTTCTTAGAACTCTAATTATTTTACTTAGATTCATGACATTTTTTTATTGTTTTTATCTTTAAGTCATGAGCTAACTCCTTAATTCTGGAGAATGATGTAACTGATGTTTGAACCTTTGTATTGTTTATCAATTTTGTTATGAAGTTTTATTCACTTTATTTATATTCTTTTGAGACTAATGCTTCTTGGTTGCTGGCCACAATTTGAGGTGATGGATGTTTAAAATCTATCACTCGAGAGAGGGGATTTTGAATAAGATCTAGATAATATGACCTAGGATTTTATAGAATTCGAGAGAATCTATAGTGCCTTTGAAGTCGTTAACATAGAATCACAAGACGTAATGAGTTGTTAATTACTAGATTTTTATATGGATATCAAAATCTGCAGTTGATAATATTTTCACTGATACTCGAGGGAGGGAGTGAATACTTGAGGATTCTTGATTTATAAACAATATAACTGAACAAGTTAATTGGCATGACAAATATATAAGGGATCGGTAGGTGAAATCAGACTCTGGAATCTCTATCGTATTAGTTCCTCTTATTTTATTATTTTAATATCTTAGTTATTTATTTAAATCTTTATTAATTATCTTCTAAATAAAGTTAGGATTATTAATTGTAGTATTTAGTGCGAGTTAACGCAATCCCTGTGGGTTCGACATTCTAAACTCATTTATACTAAAACTTGACACTGAACACTTTAAGGGTTTAATTGTTTCATTTGCTTCACTTTTTGCTTAGCCTCCAAATATTAGAAAAGAAAAGTTGAGACAAAAAGTGAAGAACAAAGAGAAAAATTGATGAAAACTTCAACCTTTGTAAGTTTTTTCTAACTTTCTCCAACTATAAAAATGTTTCTATGGTTCTTGGCTACAACATGTGATGTTTTGTTGTTTCTCTACTATTTTAGTTTTGTAATAAACTGGTTGGAAGCATGAATGAAAGATGTATGCATGTATGTTTAACAAAGTAAGCTTATTAAAGGTGTATAAGCACAGTTTTGATCATTTGATGATCTTGTTGTCATTCTAGAGTTTTTTGGCCCCTCATTGATGACCTAGAATTGTTCTTGCATTGTTTCAAAGTGGTGAGATGATTAGTGTGGTTTATACCCACTTATTCATGCATTCTTAGCTTACTATTTTGTTAAGTTTCCATATTATTTAATGTATTTTGTAGTTCTTTTATGTTTTATTTGTAGGAAGCATTGATACATGGATCTTAGGGCATTTATACGTGTTTTGGGACCTTACGGACACATCGGAAAGATGCGGGAAGAGCAGAAACGTGGAAAACCATAACCAGTCAAATCTCATGCGCATCGTAACACACACTTGTTGCGCGTCGCGACGCGTCTTTCGCACTCTGCATAGAAAATCTAGGGAGATGGGCACCGCAGCGTCCACTTTCCGACACCGCAGCGCCTCGCGTGCCCTAGAAACATAATTATTAGGGTTTTTCGATGCTCAATGACCCCAAGGCTCTATTATAAATAGATAAATTCGTCCAAAACCTAAGGTGGAGGCTAATACACAGTACAAAACACAAAACACATATTTTTATAGAGATCCAAGGATGAGGATAGAAGAGCGACAAGAGGAGACGAAGGCGGTGACGTCCGAAGAGGAAGAGATTCAATTCGGGTTTTACTTCTTGTTTCTTTCTTAGAACTCTAATTATTTCATTTAGATTCATGACATGTTTTTATTGTTTTTATCTTTAAGTCATGAGCTGACTCCTTAATTCTGGAGAATGATGTAACTGATGTTTGAACCTTTGTATTGTTTATCAATTTTGTTATGAAGTTTTATTCACTTTATTTATATTCTTTTGAGTTTAATGCTTCTTGGTTGCTGGCCACAATTTGAGGTGATGCATGTTTAAAATCTATCACTCGAGATAGGGGATTTTGAATAAGATCTAGAGAATATAACCTAGGATTTTATAGAATTCGAGAGAATATATAGTGCATTTGAAGTCGTTAACATAGAATCACAAGACGTAATGAGTTGTTAATTACTAGATTTTTATATGGATATCAAAATCTGCAGTTGATAATATTTTCACTGATACTCGAGGGAGGGAGTGAATACTTGAGGATTCTTGATTTATAAACAATATAACTGAACAAGTTATTGGCATGACAAATATATAAGATCAGATAGGGTGAAATCAGACTCTGGAATCTCTATCGTATTAGTTCCTCATATTTTATTATTTTAATATCTTAGTTATTTATTTAAATCTTTATTAATTATCTTCTAAATAAAGTTAAGATTATTAATTGTAGTATTTAGTGCGGGTTCGACACTCTAAACTCATTCATACTAAAACTTGACACCGTACACTTTAAGGGTTTAATTTTTTCATTTGCTTCACTTTTTGCTTAGCCTCCAAATATTAGAAAAGAAAAGTTGAGACAAAAAGTGAAGAGCAAAGAGAAAAATTGATGAAAACTTCAACCTTTGTAAGTTTTTTCTAACTTTCTCCAACTATAAAAATGTCTCTATGGTTCTTGGCTACAACATGTGATGTTTTGTTGTTTCTCTACTCTTTTATTTTTGTAATAAACTGGTTGGAAGCATGAATGAAAGATGTATGCATGTATGTTTAACAAAGTAAGCTTATTAAAGGTGTATAAGCACAGTTTTGATCATTTGATGATCTTGTTGTCATTCTAGAGTTTTTAGGCCCCTCATTGATGACCTAGAATTGTTCTTGCATTGTTTCAAAATGATGAGATGATAAGTGTGGTTTATACCCACTTATTCATGCATTCTTAACTTATTATTTTGTTAAGTTTTCGTATCATTTAATATATTTTGTAGTTCTTTTATGTTTTATTTATAGAAAGCATTGATACTTGTATCTTAGGGCATTTATACGTGTTTTGGGACCTTACGGACACATCGGAAGCACGCGGGAAGAGCAGAAACATGGAAAACCATAACCAGTCAAATCTCCCGCGCATCGTAACACACCATTGTTGCGCGTCGCGACGCACCTTCGCACTCTGGATAGAAAATCTAGGGAGATGGGCACCGCAGCGTCCACTTTCCGACACCGCAGCGCCCCGCGTGCCCCAGAAACATAATTATTAGGGTTTTTCGATGCTCAATGACCCCAAGGCTCTATTATAAATAGATAAATTCGTCCAAAACCTAAGGTGGAGGCTAATACACAGTACAAAACACAAAACACATATTTTTAGAGAGATCCAAGGATGAGGATAGAAGAGCGACAAGAGGAGACGAAGGCGGTGACGTCCGAAGAGGAAGAGATTCAATTCGGGTTTTACTTCTTTTTTCTTTCTTAGAACTCTAATTATTTTACTTAGATTCATGACATTTTTTTATTGTTTTTATCTTTAAGTCATGAGCTAACTCCTTAATTCTGGAGAATGATGTAACTGATGTTTGAACCTTTGTATTGTTTATCAATTTTGTTATGAAGTTTTATTCACTTTATTTATATTATTTTGAGTTTAATGCTTCTTGGTTGCTGGCCACAATTTGAGATGATACATATTTATCTAGATAATATGACCTAGGATTTTATAGAATTCGAGAGAATCTATAGTGCCTTTGAAGTCGTTAACATAGAATCACAAGACGTAATGAGTTTTAATTACTAGATTTTTATATGGATATCAAAATCTGCAGTTGATAATATTTTCACTGATACTCGAGGGAGGGAGTGAATACTTGAGGATTCTTGATTTATAAACAATATAACTGAACAAGTTAATTGGCATGACAAATATATAAGGGATCGGTAGGTGAAATCAGACTCTGGAATCTCTATCCGTATAGTTCCTCTTATTTTATTATTTTAATATCTTAGTTATTTATT